>JAPYMA010000553.1:0-157821 GCA_035041965.1 Anisakis pegreffii | reverse complement strand
TGATTCGAGAATGTCATAGCGCAAATCTCTTTTAATCATCTGCTTACGATTTGCAGTAATAACGCGTGTTTTAACAAGCGCGTTTTGTGTGCGTCTGGTTTTGGTGATTTTTAGTTTTGATTTCAGAAATTCTTAGGCGAAGAGAGTTTTTATCGAGGTTCCAACCATTTGGTACCAACTTCTAGTCATGTTCGAAGGACATTTGAATTTTATGGGCAGTCTTTGCTTTATAGCTGTGAACATTTTTTCTGTTGCATACGAAACTCCATCATTTTATCGTTTAATTCGTTGGTATTTGCCAAAAATAATGCAGGTCTTGCTCGGTATTTTGACCGTATCAAGTTGAATTATTTCGATTTTCTAAAAACATTGACTGTTGCCAAACGATCATTCCCCGTTATCCACACATTCACATGTGCTGTTATGTCTATAAAGCTAGGAAAGGGTAACGATTACATATGATAACTTGAAAAATTTTTTGGAAAATTTTTGAAAATTGATCTACTATATTTGGGCATAGACTAGTTATTGAGATACTTCCCTTTCGACTCACGCACCACTGGGAATTGATTTTACAATAAATTCTCTAATCATGAGGTCATATTTTGAACTTTGACCCTAGGAGATACCGCAGATAGCTCAAGTTTATGACCGATAACGTTCAGTTGCAAACTATTCCCTATCAGCAGTTCGCTCACTTCCTATCAACTGCTGTCTGCTCACTTTCGCTTGTCTCTCTTTCTCTTACAGCTCAAATTATTTCATCCCTTTCTTCACTCTTGCTGTCACAGTTCACGAATAATCTGATAATCTGTATTGAATTATTTACGTGTTTTTGACCGCCGTTCGCTTTCCATATCTTCCAGTCAGATATAATATGCTGACTTCATCTGTATTTCCTTTCTTCATCAACTGAATTTGTTCAAGCTATTTATTCGAATCATATCCTTGATTCCATATATATCTTCTGATAATATTCACTCATATTATTTCCATATTGTTTTTTTGTGTAGCCTTTTTTAATTCATTCATTTGTTCTGATAATATTTATTCACACAGATTGTATAAAATTACTTGTGCTTAATTTATTTTGCACCCAATTTGCTCCAATTCCAACTTACATCTGATTGTGGGTGTCTCAGAGGGAGTTTGTGGAGAATTCCTTACTAAGTCTGTTGTGTGTTTGTACTCGAGCATCTGTTTGACTATTCAGTGCCTAGTTTATTTGATTTGAACGAAAAGTAATACATGCCGCACATCTCACGTTTCTTATCGTCATGTAACATAAACTATTACCTGCTGTTTAAAAACTGTTTGCAAAAATTATTACAGCTAGCAGAGCATAATAACTTGGTGATACTAATGCGTTGCACAACAAAGCATCTATTTCCAAGTTATTACGATCGCATTGTTCCGTTGCTTTCTGCAACACATCTGATGTCCATTTTTTACAGCGTCACACGTAATTATCCCCGTGGGATCTCAGTTCGCAAAAACATTCGTACTTCCACGCGGATACCGTAAAGAGCCACAGTTACGCCGGATTACAGAACCAGAATCAGAAGCAGCACTTATGCAAATCAGTCGGATCAACCCCAATGATCCCGTAATCCAGATTGATCCGTTCCTACCCGGAATAGCCGAATGTACGGATATAATCCCAAACATAGCCTGGAGACGTGGGGATACGCTGCTGGCCGCGGCTTCACTCATACGCTATCGAACGAAGATTGCAATGGAACGTTTGGCGTTTTACAGTGATAAATATGTATTGATCCGCCGAGGTCTCCGAATTTTCCATGGCACCGTGGGTGACCCGAGAATCCTGTCACTACGTGCCAGATTTTGGGAAGAACGATGCGAGAATGATAATATTACCATACAAAAGGATGATGGTAGAGCGATTGTCAGGAATGGCGGTACAACCATATACCGAGACATTCGGATCAATGACTTCGGCAACATAATTGCCGAGATATACGTAGGTGAAGGATCACTTACGGACCTGAAACATGGAGCATCCTGGATAGGCGACCATGAGCGTCCATTGCACATAGTCCCTGATACCAGCAGAGCGAGCCTTGAATTTAGAATAGCCTAGTTCCAAGCCAGGCAAGCATCATATTCCATCAGTAGTACCTCCGAGCCTTCGTAACTACGGTGGCTAGCCACGCCCACAAATTACGGTAGTTAGCCGTGCCCGCACTTGACGAAAACGTTACGAATCGAGTAAAGACACTAACGGTTAGAAAATCAGAAACGGTCGCACACATTTATCTGTTTAAGTGACGAAAAGTGATCCATGCCAATTTATTATTTAATTTAATCTTATGTTGTAAGTGCTAGATCACAACATGCAAGCTTTGTTGTGCTTACAAGCTAAAGAAAGACCACCTGGACTAGCCCCATCCACTTTTAGTAGCCAGCACCAATGATAATATTAGCGGTGAGAATTTCTATGAGGTTCAGAACAGCAATCGGCGAATGGAATCGTTGCATCAAACTGTCCGCTACTGTTATAACGTTGTAATTATAAATAACCTTGTAATACCTTGTATTAGTAATGAACCTTGTCGTACCTTGTTATAATATCACCTTGTAATAACAAACCATCAATGTAATTCTAATCAATCTCGAACCTAATCAATTCATATCTATGAAAACAACCTCCTTCTAAACATGACTGAGACCAACCGATTTGTTATAGTATTTGCAAGAGTAATCGCTCATTTCCTTGCAATTCTCAAATTAGCAAATCAGCAAACCAGATACAATGCAAGATTTTGATACGTAATGTGTCCGAGGAGAAACCGAGAAGGTTTTTTCGATGACACACTGTACACAACGGAAAATTTGAGCAGAAGTCATAGACGGCAGCTTTTTCTATGCAAACCCGTAACTGTTAAACACCGATGATCATTCAAGCCTCCTGATCTCATCGTGGGATTCACCCTAGCATGGATTAAACGTCACACTATAAATGCATTATTCCTTGCTGCTTCTCCATTCCTAATCTGTGCTAACGATGTTTGAAGAATGGTTTTACATAATCCTGCTTCCTTTCAAGCGAATCCATCATCCTAATCGAGTGTCATACCATGTTTTTCGAAACAATCTAAATCACCGTTCTAGACTTCTTTCACTATGACCTAAGATGTGTGTGACAATCTTCTCATGAAATGTCCCTGATTTATGATTAGACATATTTGTTGAACATGTCGAGAAGAGTAAATTTAGGGAACTTTTGTTCGTGAAAGATTTGTTCTCGACGACAAATCTTATGTTGTTGAGTGGCGTTTTGTGATGTGGTAACGAGGGAACGAGTAGTAGGATTTTATTTAACAATATGATGATGATGCAAGGTTATATTATACAAAGTGAGAAATTGATTGATGGGGATAGGTTATGCAAAAGGGAAGGTGGCGGCTCCTTGTTGAAGGTGATGACAAGATAACGGATAGAGTATCCGTTTATCTTGTGTCGCTGGGTCAGTCGTTGATTATCACAGCGCAGTTGTCGTTGTATTGTCAGCAGATGCCAGCAATGATCCATGTGATTGTATTTATACCCTTCTTGATCCGGAACTGCGTATTGTTTTGATAAGTTCCATTTAGAAGATCTAGTTCACAATAACTGGCTTCGGTGCGCAGATTTGGTTTTTGAAGACAATGAGCTGATCTCGATACGTGTTTCGTTCCAATTGTTTTGCTGTTTCAACGGTTTTTGGGGCCGTTATTTGATTGATTATTGTTTACGCATTTATCATTTGTTTGGAGATTTGCTTAAAATCACATTTGAATGTCATTAATCATTTCCTAATTTAAATCTATTATTTATGGATTATGGAGGATTATTGAGGTTTACTCGCGGAGTTCGCGACACTCCCGAGCGGAAAAAAAAGTCTCACATTTGTCATAGTGGACTTATTAAGGGTGAAAATATTGATGCAGGCCTTTGGAGTCGGATCCCAGGCGTTGCATTTGTTATCCTCGGGCGTTGTACCACCATTGTTGAATTTGTTGGTTCCGGGCGTCGTACCATTTCCTTGAGTTCGATGCCTGTGGCAGTCACGCGTTCGTTGTCGGAGGTGGATGGGAATTGGATTCGGACTTTGTTACTCGAGCCGAGGCATCCAGTGAACTTTAAGTACAGCAAAAGCGCTGCGATTCCCAACAGGGTAACTCCGATGATGATCGCGATGATTACGTATCGGTTGCTGATCGTATTGAGAACAGCTTGTATTTCGAGTGAAAGAATACTTCTGTGTGTGAGTAATTTTGCGGGTAACTCCACAGTAAGTATTTTATGCGTAAGTTTTGGAATAACTAACGCACGAATTGTAGTCGGCCCGTCGTTCCGAGCCACTTGAACTTCGACGATATCGGTTTGCGCGAGTTGGGTTGTAGTTTCTCCAAATCCGCTAATTGTAACTGGTCTTCTGCCGATAATTGGCAGGTTGAGCTGCTGTACCAGTTCTTTAGTGACATATGTGCTGTCACTACCGCTGTCGAACAGCACCACCGCCTTGTATCTTTGGTCAGGATTGTTTGGATTGATGACGTCGGCATACGTCGTCGGCAGTAGTATTTGATTCGTAGCGAAATTGTCTTCGCCAGAATCTCGTTGCCCAAAAAGTGCAGTGTTAACTCGATTTAACTGCATACTTGATATATTATTGTTGTTGTTGACAGCGGTTGCCATTGTCGGTTGTCGTCTCGATTGTCGTGCACCTCGACTGCCACCGCTTGCGTGCTGATGGCTCGATCGACTTGTTTCCTTCGCGGCTTTGTAGCAGAAGGCCTGATGGTGATTCGCTTTCCCGCAATAATAGCACGGGATTTTGCTCCAGCAGTCTTTCGATATATGGTCCTTTTTCAGGCACCGTAGACAAAGCTTGTGTTGCTTTGCGTTGTTTGTACGGCTTTCCGCCGTATTGTATTGCTCACATTGAGCTGCCCAGTGCTTGCCTCCACAGAAGGGGCATGCACTTGAGCTATTGTATTTGTTGAGGACGATACCTGGTCCTCGTTGTTGTTGCTGCTGGGTGATCGTGAATGCGGAGCTGGATTCCACGCCCTTGTCTTAACCAATCGATTTTTGTCGTTCGACCGGATGCGACCACTTGATGTTTTCGCGCACCTTCACCATCAATTGTAGCTTCGCACACAGTTGGTCCACGTTCCAATCGTCTGCGTGTTGTTTGTCGTTGTAAATCTCCAGTAACGCCCATTGAGGCAATTTGTTCTCAATGAGCGTTTCTAGAAGTGGGTCGTTGACGTTATCTCCCAATTCTCTCAATTGACGTATTATCGTCATGAGAGAATTGACTGACTCGCAGGACGAGTAACGGTCGACCGCCTTCATAGATTGAAGACTTCGGTGCAATTTTCGGCGCAGAGAATCAGATTCTCCGAACCATTCGAACAACGCATCTTTTATTGCGTTATAGTTCGATTCTTGTATGGCGAAGCCAGCCACTGCGCGGGCAGCTTCACCTTGTAAGCTACTTATTAAATAAGTGAGCTTGTGCACCGTCGCAATTGGTGCATTGTCGACTGAATATTTGAATGAGGCCCAGAATGTTGGCCATAATATTGGGTCACCGTGAAATATGGGGAGTTGAAGTTTGGGCAATTGAACCCATGAATTATTTGATGTATTTGTTTCTGGTTGGGTGGGAGTTGGATTAATTTCTGGTCTGGAGATGGCATTTTCTGGATTATCGGAATTTGCCTTACTTGTTGAGGGGAGGGGGTGGGCGATAAGGTTTCATCGATAATATCAATATTAGAAATGATCTCATCGATCATATCTTTGCCTTGCGAAATAATGGCAAAGAAACCTGTGGGTTCGGCGATTGCTTGGGTATATCGTTGCATCTCCTCGTCTGTCGTTCCTCGTCCTTTCAACGCCTTCCTCCATTCGGTGGCGTAGAATTCTATATCATCGATGTATCGGTTGATCTTCCTTTTTGCCAACAGATATCCTTGTCGAGTGGACCGCAAATAACTTGTGAGGTCCGTGGTGGCTGCTTCACATGTCCAATCGATGGCAGTGGTGCTGTTGAGTATTCCCGTCAGCGTAGCAGTTAATTGGTCGATAACCGGAATATTAATGGCGGTCATGGTGAGTTTCTTACCTCACCGGCTGGGCCCCCAGATGTCGAGAAGAGTAATAAAAAAGAACGATTGATGATAAGATTTGTTCTCGACAACAAATCTTAAGTTGTTGAGAGGCGTTGTAGTGCGGTAACAAGAGCACGAACAATAAGATAATTTTATTGGATAAGGGCAAATAGATACAATATGAGGTGTAAAGTTGATTTACGGCGACAGATTATGTCAAAGGGGAAAGTGGCGACTCCTTGTTGAAGGTGATGACAAGATAACGGATAGAGTATCCGTTTATCTTAGGTCGTTGGGTCAGTCGTTGATTGTCGCAGCGCAGTTGTTGTTGTATTGTCAGCAGAGTGGCGACTCCTTGTTGTTGTAGAAGCAGGAGGAGTCTGATGACTCCTCGGTCTGACGACTCCTCGGTGGAGTAGGAGTTAGGAGGAGAAGTGGTTTCACTGATCCATGCGATTGTATTTATACCCTTCTTGATTCGGAACTGCGTGCTGTTCCGACAAATTCCATTTAGAAGATCCAGGTTACGATAACCGGCTGTGGTGCGTAGATTTGTTTTCCGACAAATTCCGTTTAGAAGATCCAGGTTACAATAACCGGCTGTGGTGCGTAGATTTGTTCCTTGAAGACAACGGGCTGATCTCAATACGTGTATTGCTCCAATTGTCCTGCTGTTCAAACGGTTTTTGGGACCGTTATTTGATTGATCACTGTTTACGTATTTATTACTAGTTTGGAGATTTGCTTAAAATGACATTTGAATGTCATTAATCATTTCACTAATTTAACTCTATTATTTATAAATTTATGGAGGATTTGACTCGCGGACTTCGCGACAGAACAGGTATTCGACGACTCACGATGTTGGATTTACGGCGAACATTTCCAACAACAATTTTTTTCTTGTCAAAAGCGATCAAAACAGAAATTTTACTCAAAAAACTGTTTCAAGATAATACCAGTGATATATTAATCGTTTAAGATGGGTTAATGGGATTCATCACTCATTTAAACGGAGCTTATTCCGTTTGTGTGCGATCAGTGATTGCTTGAAATTCAGCGAATTGCTTGTGAACATAGCGTGCGGTGCTTATGCTTTACAAAGTCGTGACGCATTCGATCTTTCAACATACGCTTGTTTCTTTTAGTCTTCGCAATACGTCGTTCAAACGTTATTCGAATGTAGTTGAAAACGTCTAATATTCATGCGAAGATATTATTAATGAGATATTTCATAGCAAAACATGTTTATTTATGCTTAATATAGAAGTGAGAATGTTTCGTAGCAGATCACAACTGTGGTCAGAGTTACGATCAGGTTTGATCTGCGACCCAGTGTTTGATGCCAACTGTCGTCGTAAGTTGACGAATAGCGGTATTCTCCTCGCTGAGCTAGACGAATGTTTCCTTCACATTTTAACGTTACGAAGCAGTAACGGAACGTATGCGATATATGAGTGCTCAAATCAATAAATCGTTTAATTTATTCACCGCTTCATTGATGTACACCATAAAAAGATTCATCAAATAAATCCATTTCTAATGAGTGATGTGCAGTTGGTATTATGATGAGAAGAATGAGTGTTATTAAGACAGTACAAATAAGAAAGACCCAAAACAAGAGACGGTCGATCACTTGCGCCACTTGACGCCATTCATTTACCAGTGCTTGGCAGTGGTCTTCCATTTGTTGTCGCCTCATTAGAACCTAAAGTATTGAATGATTATTAGAATCACATACAACTTAATGGTTCAAGTCGAATCACATACAACTTAATAGTTTATAGCTAATGGTTCAAGCCGACTGGAAGGTTGGTTTAGACACCTTTTGGATCATAATTACATTAGTTTGAGATTGAAAAGATGATCCACAAGAAAAAAGGAATTGCCGGCATCTCACATATCAGACTGAGCTATTACGGCATAATCCAGTGCCTTCGCGGTACTTTTACGCGGGTCTTTCACTTTTGACTAATGTAAAATTATGAAATGTGAGCAAATATAGAACATATTCATCACTTATGGTATGCTGAAGTTTTCTTCACATTTTTCAACAGCAAGGAACTTCTCAAAATGAATCGTAGTATATTAAAAGAGATCGATAAAAGCACCATAAAGTTTTCAGTGTACACTCACGATCACAATCAACCTTCACAATAAACATTTATATCCAATGTAAATAGCTGCTTCTCCAGGTCAACTAAATTTATACTTGCTTTGAATGGTAGATGGTTGGTATTGCTCTAAAGCGTAAAGCAACTGAATACCTACCACAAGAGTTTTCATCAATCGGTGCATCGGTAATTCGTTGCTCATTCGCTTCTTTTTATGTGTCGCTGGGAGTTCCTCATCAACGTTTATTATCGCTGTTTCTTGCATTTTTGAAAACTGCATATCAGCCTCATCAAAATTTCCGCCATCTGAAAAACATGAGAAATGAAGCAAACAACTAAGTGCTTGAGAACCGACGACATATAGCAGAACTTCGCTCATAGCAAATGCAATATTCTTCAAAAAAGTGATAAGTGAACCGGAGCAGACATCCACATTTTTTGTTGTGCGATGTTTACATTGACAAGTATGAAATCGCTTGTCGTTTTATCGAAAGTCTGTGTCACTAATCGCTTCGAATATCGGCAAATGATACCAAATATCGACCAGTAATCAAACACAGCTTCAGATAAAGGTAAATAACGAAAAGCAAAATTTTTAACAGAAACAGTATTTTGCTCCGTTTCATTCAGAGATGAACCAAATTACTTAACAGTACCATCAGATACTACTTTTCAATAACGAAAGAACACTAATGAATGGTAGTTATTGAAACATGGTCATTTAATGTAGTATCAAAAATCCACTGGAACCAAACAATAGTAAAAGTAATGAAAATATGGATAGTAATGTTTTCAGTGCATACAATGTGATTTTAGCAGTGATTGGTGTGAGACCCGATTCACGTGAATATGAGATTAGGAATATTTGAAATAACAGTACTGAAAAAATTCAATACTTCAATGAATAAACGTTTCAGTTGAATCATTAACAGTCTTCTTCGAAAAAATTTTTCGCTGTTCAATTCAAATGTATATTCGGATGCAAATAGCACCCGATTTAAAATAATAATACTCGTAAAAATGCTTCTCTCAATAGCACTTCTGATTGATCTTTTGAGAACTTAATTCATAATTTGTTTTTTGGGAAACAAACCTCCGACCATTAATTTACGATCTATTTTTCAATTTCGCGCCCAACAGAAATGAAGCTAAAAAGAGAACAGTCGTTGAAAATGAGTAATGCAAATGAGTCACATATAATCGAATGAACTAACAAATGAGCAAATTTATAAATATATATGAATTGGGCGTGAGGCATAAAAGCTTCGGCCTAAGGTCGTTTTGATGCCGAACGACTGGAAGCAGTTGATTTCCTTAGTCTCTTGTACATTAGGTAAAGAGGCAAAATATTACTGAAAGACGACTGGTTAGGAATTATTGTTGACTGAATGAATATTCATGAGTTATTTTGTTGTTTTCGATGAATGAGATTTAACAGTAGTGATTGTTGTGAGACTGAATTCGTATAGGCTATGGTTTCGAAGCCCTGTTCGGTTTCTGAAGTTTGTTTGATGAAAAGTGGATGACGGGTTCTTTGACTTACCCGTCTTCACTCATATTTTGTACATTTCTTATTCTTCTATTGAAATGTGCCTTTTTTGGCTGCTGTATTCCACCTAATGATAGAGATTTTGAGATTTTCAGTATTTATTTCGCTCAGTCTGATCACTTATTATGTTTGCATTGAGATATTTTTGGTTTCCTTGTAAACGATTAATATAATATCATCGTTTTATTCCCTACGCACTTTTCCTTTACGCACTGTGTGTTTCATCATCAATTTACTATAACCTACTCCAAAGCAATGTACTAGAGATGTCATAAAAAGGCGGAATGCTCTGGCACTAAAGCATCCCCATACTAAAATATCCATATCACAATTTCTCATTCCCTATATTCTTGTTGATAGAAAGTGAAGATCCTGAGATGGAGGTGACATGCGGTCAAGAACTATCAACAATTGTTCCAAGATAACGTTTCAAAAATTTATCGACATTTGTTGTCATTCACGTGCGACAACGCAGGATTGCTCTTTCATTATAAATAACGACAGAGTTTTTCTTTCAGCCAATTTATCTTTATTATGGCGATGAAGCGACAATATCGGGCAAAATGGCAAAAAAATGCAGATGTCTAATCCCAACAGTAACCTTATGAACGTTTCAGTCCTGCGAGATAGCGTATTATTGGAAATGTTTGATTGCTGGGGTGGGAATACAAACAAAAATTAAGTATTAGGGAAAATGTTTAGTTGTAGATACTTTTAAAATATACGTTCCGCCAGTTCCTCACTGAGAATTTATCATAGTTTGAGGAAAGTTGATAAATTCAATAATCTGATGATTGTGCGGATGTTGACTTGTAAAGGCAAATAAATGGACGTAAGCAGATAACGGCAAACAAAAACATTTTCATTTCATTCGAAAATATGTCAGAGGTAAACGAATAAAGAGAATCGCATACGAACTGGGATCATCAAAAGCAGTGGCAGTGACGAATGAGTGAGTTCCGTTCGCTGAACAAAAGTCGGAGTTGTGTGCGAGAGGCGGACGCATACAAAGTGCTCGACGCAAATTGTGCAACACCAATTGATGTATCCATTCTGGGACTGCACTATTGAATGCTTCTCTGTGATGAAAACTTAATACCTTAAAGTTACACACATTTATCTTCCACCATGATTCCATCTACCGATCGTATGTCTAGGCTTAATCTAACCCTTAATTTAACACTCGATTAGTTGACACTTCCTTCCTTCCCTACTAGTAACCAAATAATACTTATTTAATTCTTGTCACATAAACACTGTGAAATCTGAGCAATTTCATGCCCTCTCAACCATTCAAATCACTATTTTGTTATAGAACAGAAACGAAAAAATAATCATAATCTACCATAACAGTCATAACCACTGAAACACTTGACATTGCCATTACAACAGTCAAATAGATACCAATAAGAGGCATCGAATCACTTGTTTCAGGCATTTTCTCAGCGATCGCCAAGACGAATACCTCAAATGTGTTGGGTTGATAGATATTTAAACTCATTCCTGATTGAATGAATTCAAACTGATTGAAAGCAGTTTTGATTAAATTGAATTTTTGTTATTTTGAAAGCAATAATCAATCACTGGGCAACACTCGATAAAGATAATACAAAAATTTTGAATTTTGGGTAATTTAAATAAGTGCATTCACATAATTAGATACAAGCCAAATCACAGCCTGGCTCAGGCTTGGCAACATTAACGACATTGGTGCACAACTTGTCTTCGAGCAAAACTTTCCTCCGCGAACGGTAGTCAAACCCGCGACGTATTAATTACCGATTAGGGCTCTTGCAATCCTAATGCAATCACTCGGCGGAGGCTGCACAGTCTCTGCAATAGCTCATAGGCAAATCCACAACACAGTTACGTCGCGGGTTCGACTCCCATTCGCTGAAGAAAATTTTGCTCGGAATTGAGTGGTGTATCGATGTCACTAAGTGCATTCATTCAGACTGTAAACATCCAGCTATCGTAAAAAATTTCAGTATATGTATCTTACCGAAAAAGCAAGCAATACCGTAATGCCCAGAGCGATCTTTTCACCAGAATCCGGCGGAAGAAGAAATACTGAAACGCAATTCAAATAGTTCCTGAATGAATTTCTCATTTTTTCCGCATTTGTCTTTTTCCAATGCTTCATTCCTTTCATTAGTCTTACACTAAAGCATTGAAATAAACGTTGAAAGAATTAAAAGGAAAAGAAGGAACGTTATTTACAATTTGCGACACTTCTTATCAATTCATAAAAAGCTAACATACCAACAGAATTTTACTGTGATTATTCGCTCGACTACTCTATGTCATCTCAACTAGTGCATTGTGGAAACGGAAAAAAGTCGGGGACGGAGTCTCCAAAATTCTCCGATCCCCGCAACACACTGATCTTAACGCCATCCATTTATTTACTGCACAGACAGAAGTGCGAACTGATTGCTCAGTGTTAATGAGAATCATTTTTTCTCTGCTCGTTACGGTGAATGTTGCGAGTACCACAGAGCAGAGCTTCTTGTGTTTTTTGCACTCATGAATTTATTCTAATTGAAAGATTTTAACTTTAGTTGAAAATTTAATTGAAATTTAATTCAATTTAACTGAAATTGAACTTTGATTTGAAATGTATGTGAAAAAGTGTACCCTCATATATATGAATATATGAAAAAGATCATAAATTACTGGTAAACCATAAAATTATTTCTTTCATCATTCCTCTTTCAACGGGGTCATTATCATGTCTTCTCTATGCTATATAATTTATTTGGGAAATTTACTTGCTGTTACATTTTGCGTGTATACGATATGTAAATTTGAACAAGTCAAAGTATTACACAAAAGGTCGAGCAACTTCCTCGATGCATTACTAGTTCACCTTAACAAGATCATAGTCTTTCAGTTAGTCTGTCAAACCGAAGTCAAATGAATGCAGTAAGTAGTTCGCAAGAGCGCGTGTCAAAGTGCTGAACCACTTGATCGCAAGCAAATGGCAGTATCTACAATATTTGTCGTCAGAACACTTGCTACTTGCTACTTACAACATCTACAATGTTTGTTAGATATATCAAAGGGTCTATTATGTCTTACACAGAGGATAGTCATGCGATTTGAAGATAAGTAAATGAATACAAATAGATGATAACAAAATAAGCCTTCATTATATGAACTAACCCAAAAGTGTGAGTGCCGACATCATCATACATGGAAAGACAACATTATAGAGATAGTAAAGGGTCTGAAAGGACGCTTATTACATCATAGTTATCAATTCAAAAGCATCACATCACACTTTCTTGGATTTATCCTTTAATAAAAACTTCCTTGAGAAGCCGATGAGTTAATTTGTTATCAAGGTGGACCGTTTCAGTACACAAGAGAGGAAAATAATTTATGTAGCGTACGCCCTCAAATATTTCCACGCCTTCTTAGATCCTCCGACCTGAACAGATACGGCTAAAAAGTTTGAGATGCGTAGAAGTCCCTTAAATATTACAACACATGATCTACCCCATATTCAGTGCAGCATCGGACGAATGGTTGAAGTCCGTGAGTAGTGGTAGTTGGTTAATATGAAATGTTGCAAAAAGTATTTGAAAAGAAAGCACTTGTTAAAACAATTTTTAAGTAGAATAACAAAGCGTACCTTCCTCCTTATGTGTATGAAAAAAGTGACATCAGGATATGGTTCAGGACAGCATGTATATTTAACTACTCTTCGTTTCTGATGAACGCTCACTAAATCAAACTCACCTGACACAACATAATTACTTAGATCAACATTATCGCTTCGATTTGTTATGTCTACTTGAAATCCTGAAGCAATGTTTTACTTTATTCAGTGATTCACTTTAACTTCACATTCATACGCTATGCTGCCTAAAGAATGATTCGTCTACATGCGCATCGCTGATTATAAACGCACATCACAGCGCTATGATAACAGTAGTTTTGCTGATAATAAAGAGGATGGGAATGAGGCACGTCGACGTATAACTTCAATAAATCCTCACCTCCCATTTTTTCACTCAGCGACAAGTATTTCTAAATAGTAAGTATGTAGCGTGTAATAAATTGGTGCTAACTGATCACCAATGCGTTACTTAACCAATATATTAGTACTGAAATGGTACTATTAACAGAAGGAAACGTTGAGGTGCGTATCACTTATACGCTGGCTGTTCATAAATTCACTGGACAGATCCTCTCTCACTTGCATACTTACCATGGTAAGTCCATGAGCCAAATTTCAGAGCACAATGCTGACTATCAAATGGAAAATACGTAACATCAATTTTACAAGTGCTTCTAAGTTGTGTAGGCGGTGGCCAAAATACAGTACCATCGTAAAAGACCATCGCTCTTGAACGCATATAACCAGCAGTGTAATCATCAGCGCTGTAAAGTGATTTCGTCTTCAAAAGTTTTATTCTATTCGTTCGAAAGTTTACTGCACACAAATGCGAAGTGTTCAAGGCAGTTCGTATGATACGTTGAATGACTGACTGAATGTGAGTTGGTTTCACTGAAGGATTGTTCAATTAGCAGCTTACTTGTTGTAGAGAACAATATCAGGCAACCAAATCAAATCACAAGGTATACGGATCGACTCGATCCCTCCGAACTGCTTCGGATCCCACCTCAGCAGCTCATCTTTCCATTCCTCAATCATCCGTTTTTTTCACAACTCATCAAACGATGTCAACTTTATTAGTTATCATTGAAAAGCATTACCTGATCCAACCACACATTTATCGTCAACACTTGATTCCTTTCATCCTGCAATATTTATGAACTTTGACCATCATTTTTGAAATTCAAATAAAACAGTGAAAATCTCAATCAACTGTACCGATTCGACTACTCTTTGAATGAAACATTTCATCATTATCTAATGCTGCTATAATATAGAGTTCAGTGAAGACGGAACATCACAAACGCAAAACAATCACAAGGAATTCACAAAAGTTTCTTTCTCAAGGATTTTTGTCTCGGATCGGCTGGTTATTCTGTTAGTTGGATTTCAAACCGTAAGGGATATCCTCAGAACATGGCTACAAGTTGAATTGTCTACGTTTAAATTTGATGTGAACAAAATCAATCAAATCGTCAATTAATAAGCGCAATAATGCGCTTGTTAAGAGTATACTCAAAAGTGAAAATCATCTAATTTTCAACAATAATTACAACGAACTCAGGATATCTGTTCCCAAAAACAAGTAATTCATTGATTGTGAGTAACTACCAATCAGTTAATCGAATCACTGCAAGTCAATAACCATTTCAAAAATATTCGTCATCGTCATTCCGAGTTTCACCGTAATTGTATGTGATGCGTTTCGTACTGGTCGCACTGCCTTTTCATACTCCCGTAATAGATGATGCAGTAACTTCTGCTCGTCTGTTCTTGTTGCTTCCTCAGTAAACAACTCTAAATCAGTGCAGAGCGTTATTCGCTCGCAATCAATGCGTTTTTATTCATTCATTTTTATCTTTTACAACGTCATTCTAACAACTAATCTCCATCTTTCTTCTGCACTCTCTTACAACAAACGAATAGCAAAACCAACAATGGATTATCTAAAATTCAATTTGTAAACAGAAAAGGTAGCATATAAACCTCGAACGAGTGTAGCAGTACAGCTATATCAGCTCAAATTAAGCTCATGCTTACGATTAATTGTAAGCTCAGGCTTATACGGGGCTAAAGTATACCACATTGCTGAAGTCAATGGTGAAGTACAAAAAAACAACACTGATCATAAACGAACGTTTATCAGTCATACTTTTAATGATTTAAATGATACTATTAAAACAACAGCGGATTCAACTATTTGCTCAATCCAAAAGTGATTACATTAAAAAATATGTATAGCATACATCACTTTTTCAATATTTAGGAACGAAATTTATTTGACAAATATTCATTTACATGACAAATATTCATTTTTCATTTGCAGGATATTCAATAATCATTTAAATTAGAACAGAATCTGTTCTGAGATGGAAAGAGAGATGGATAGACACATGCGGAATATCACTTAGTCATTCGAATAGCTAGCAAGTTTACATGTCGTTTTTACAAACTCAATAGGTGTCATTAATGAACTAGAAGAAATGAATGACATTCAAGTTTAACAATCCTTTCACATACCGAATCATTCTCGAAAGCATTACTACTTGCAACAAAATATCATTCAAAATGAATTTGAGCAGTAAAATTTCTAAAACAATATCCGAATGAGGCTGTATTCTTATATCTGACATATTGATTGAGTTGATGCATGACAAAAGATATGCATCGATTATTCGGGAAGATTAGTCGAAAAAAAATTACAAGTCTAAAAAGAGTCGTTCATTACACTTATATGATGTGATGTGATTGATTACTATCATATAACATGATTACATATCAACCAGATACTGACAAATTAGATAGCGATAGTATTTATGAAAAGTGCTACCTGTGACAGTGTTATTGGCGAGAGTAAGTTTGTTAATGATGATAATCAGTGATATGAAGTATTGGGAGGTGGCCAACATTGTTGATATAAGATTTGAGTGCGTGTTCGCTTTGTCAATTTTCAGCGACATAATCATAATTGAGGCAGCAACGGCGCGGCTGGCTAGAATAAAGAAGGTTCAACATTTCTTTTCATAAGCCATGAGAGCAACCTGCACACAGCGACTGCTTTAGCCAATGAACACACACTGAAATATGCATGCATATTGTGCATGGCCAACGTTTTAAACATGAGTGAGCTGGTTAAGGTTTGTCTCTCGAGACGAGATGCGGAGAGACTAGAAAACTGACCTTGTCTCAGCACTGACATGAAACAAAAACTTCTGAGACCTAAGCACGTTGTCCGGAATCTTTATGACGATATTCGATGACTTTAACCAAAATTCCATGTCGATAACGTTAAATCGCTACATCCCAATGAAAAGTGTCGCCGTCAATCGTTGATCGCACTGCTTAAATTCGGTTGTACACCGCTGCATCTTGCACCGCTCCAATTCTCATGTGACTGAATACTAATTAACTTAGTTGATGCATTTTGAAAAGAAAATTTGATATTAAATTCTGTTTGCTATAAAATTCTGTTCACCATAATGAAATGAAATCTTCACAGTTTATGAATCTCGTCGGATAATTCGTTCTTAAAAATTGTTGAAACTGGTCTGATGAGCTCGAATATTTACGTAAATTGACGCAAAATACAAGGACCATAACATTTTAGCATCATTGGACATCAGCACAAAAAATTCTGACAAAACAGACCAGTTAGGAACGTGAATAATTCCTTTTCTTGCAAAGATGACGTTTCTTCTTATGGGTAAAAGAGTGTCACTCTTATTGGCGTAAATCTACCTGGAATGATCTAATTTAATTCATTTCTTGAAACTCCTCTTAGTAAATCAACCATATGCCGTCTTATTCGAATATAATCGACCTAATCTTTATACTAAAACTTTTTAGATTGTTTTTTTCACTTGTTTTGTTTGCACAATGCTTCAGTTAAAGCCTCATTTTATTTTCTCGCTTTATTTCACACGATATAACCTTTTCTTTTTATGCAGTAAATTTAACATAATATTCTCAAAATATTACTGAGTTTATATGGAAATCGACATCTTTTTAGGTAGTCATCGACTGAAGCGGTGGCCACCGGTGAGATAAATTTTGGGCGTAGATGGGTGGTCACCAAAATTCACTTTTCCGCGGTCGCCGACACAACATTTCTTTTGAATGAGCAGCATTTTTTGGGGAAGTTCTAAGCGGGATTCCCATTTTGCGGAAATATTATTTCGGTCGGAGAGGACCCCTTTTTGGGGGGAATGAGGGGGGGAGGGAGAGAAAGTAGCGCCGAAAGAAATTCCCCCTCCAGATGGGCTGTAGCGCGCTATCGCTACTTGGCGAAACATAGCGAAATGAGCTTTTCGCTGTTTTGCTCCCTGAATGCTGTACTTTGATTTTTTCGTCGTAAATGATTACTTTTTCACAATTGTGGTTGAAATAGTCATTTGATTTGCTCGTAACTAGTGTTCGTCGGGGAGCAGTTTTTCGCACGGAGGGGGACCCCGCAGGGAGTAAATTGGACGGGAAGGTCCCCGCAAAAAAGCCGAGGAGCAAATTGCGCGGGGGGACCCCGTCGGGGAATGACCGCTCTCCGTGTTCCCCGACGGGGAGGACGGAGAGCATTTCAGCTCAATTTTTTAAACAAAATTTCAATTTTCAAAAGATTTTTCTTCTTTTTTTAAGTAGTTTTCTTTCAAGTGCACCTTATACTCACATTTCAAAACAAACAACAAGACAATATTGAAAGTTTTGCAGCGGTCTTTCACCATTTTCATTCGATTGTTCGCGATATTTGCTTCTGACTGAATAATTATGGGAAATTCAGACTTTGTTTGCAAATGTCTTTGAGAAACAGAATGAAAGTTCTTCACTAAAAAGTGTTAACTTAAAGACAGCTTTAGCTCTTTCAAGCGCATAAAATTTGCTCGAAAACTTTAGAAGTTCATCATTCCCAAAAATTTATGATTCTCTTTCGAACTAATCGATACGAGATGGAAAGCGCATCTCGACTGAATGAAATTTTTTCTAAGACCAAGTAGTTTCGTTTCATCATTATCCGTCTCGCCTCGATGTTTCTTGCTAAAAGGAAAAATTCGTTTCCTGATGCAGATCTTTAGTGTTTGAACGCTGTGCTAACTGAACCTGCGTTTTGTGTTTCAATAAAGTTTACTGAATAATAATACGTCGAACAACAAATAATTTGATTCAATAAACACGTAATACTCAATTTAAACTGAATATATAAGCACTTCGTAGATCAGCTCAAACCGACCAATCCAATACAATGTAACACAATCGATTCCTTCCTTGAAGGGCGAAGAAAGAAAAACAAGGTAGTGTCAGCGGTTCCGATTCGATTCTTGCTTGACGCACCACCCAGCAAAAAAAGGTTGTAACAAAATGAATGAATGGTCTGATGACCAATGTACAACCCAATTCATTTTCTATCGTCGTTTTTTTCGGTTATAATTTGTCTAGAAATTCAAATGACACGCAGTGATTACCCGTCAGTAACAAGACACAGTGTGCAGCAAAATTATCACTTCATAACACACCGTTGTTCATTAAGGCGTTCTGCGAATATTTTTTGTGAGAACCAAACATATCTTTCATTCTGACGAAAACTTGCTATGGAAACAATTCATTCGACCACAATCGTTTACTGAATCACAAATTTATTCCATCAAAAAATCACCGATAGTAGCAAGTACGCCTAATTTGGAGAGCAAACACAGTGAATAAAGATAGAAATAAGAAATTATTTTAAAAATGATTGTTTGATCGCATGATTAATTGGTAAGCGGAACAGACTTATGTATGATTCGTGCGTACCGTTAAGACTAGAATCAAATGGAAACAAATCGACGTAAATAGTGGTTAATCGAGAATGAAGTGATCAATCGAAATAGGTGTATCAACGCATCTTCAAAAACGTAACTTTACTAATTCTGTATAAAATACGATCAATTAACTGGAATAACTATACTATTCATCAAGTATTTAGTGTAACTTCGTCACTGAGTTATGACTTATGAACGATGACATCTTTTCAATTCCATTGAAGAATGAATCCACACCACTATTCCATACTCCACCCAAATCCCTTCGTAACTCTTCGTTAGATGGCAACTGAAATGAAAATGAACTGACGGCAACATTTTTGGGTGGCAACTTTGAATTCTCGGCCATATTCATAATGAATCATCAACGCATATTGTTTCAACATTATCGAAATCAATTGTTTCATCGCATATTTTTAGATTTTGCCGCGATTTTGTTTTTAATTTCTTTTTATTGTAATTTTACAGAAAATTATCCAAATTCCAGCTCATCTTCACGTCATCATTACTGCAGAATATAAAACGACTACTGAAGCGTAAGGATGCAAAAAAAGGCAGAGAATCAAACGACTACTTAACCCTGCGAAAATTTTTGTTGTGCATAAAATGTAGCAAATTTCGACAGCAAATGCATGAAAGTGGAACAAACTTCTTCAGGAAATACAATGAATCCAGGAAGAACGTGCTCCTGTAGGTTAGCATACAACTGTGCTCCTTTGTCAGTTTTCAGTGACCATATACCTTGGTCAATTGATAATTTTACACAACCAGCTACAACGCCAAATTTGAGGCCTACTCTGAAACATTTAATAGACATGTCCGTTTTAACAGTAGATTAATAGGATGGTAAATGTGTGATATTACTTACTTCACTACCGGCCAGAAAACACCCATCGATAAAATGCAACGAAATAACTCGAAGAGAAGGTTCTGAAAAATGATGACATTCCTTCACACATACCAATCAAAAAAGAGTGGAAATGGATGAAAGCTTCGCTCATCATGAAGTGATCCGCCCAACATCCCCTAGAATAAATCTTCCTTAAATTATTAAACTATACTACTCGAATAATTCACATCTCAAACGAAACCATAAATTATAAACTACGAGACGGTGTGGATGCACTTGGCTATATGCCCATGTCAACTGAGAGAGAGCGGACTCACGACGCTTTGCGTACAACTAAGAGCACTGAAACGAGAGATTTGAACAATCTTATTATTAAAAGCAAAGAGTGCAGCCACCGCAAAAAAGGATACAAATAGATCAAAAAGCAGTGAGTGAGCAGTTACTTTTTTCAAAAATCACGTTTTTGATTGCTTGGAGTAATTGTATTAACACTGTGATACACTCTCCTCAAGAACTGCTCCGGCACAACAAATTTTGTTGTTTTATACGTGCAATTATAGTTTCATTTATGGTTGCTCGTATCCTTCGCTGGCTCCGCCCTTGTTTCCAGATGCGTTTTTATGGCAAAGTGCGACGAGTCATTTGCAAGGGATTAACTGCTACGGGAACACGACAATTGACCAAGCGACATCTGCCAACACGATGTTTCGCCAAAAAAAGTTGGTCACACAAACTTCGTCTAGGTTCAACGTAAGCGTAGCCTCAGCGTAAGCCTAAGCGTTCGCGAACGAAGTTTGTGTGACCGACTTTTTTGGCGAAACATCGTGTTGGCAGATGTCGCTTGGTCAATTGTCGTAGACCCAACTGCTACTGATCTACACTGTCCCAACGGTGGCAATAGACGACATATCAAAATCCGATACGTGATTTTTCCAGTGGTGAAATCTGTTCATTAGCAGTAAATTTTCGCTGAACCGGTTCGCATGCGATTGTATGCTGATGACGGATTTTTTAGATCGTGGGATAGAGGAGATCACATTCTAGCGAACTGTTTTTTGATGACCTGATTTTGCTTTTGCTTCCGTTAATTGAGTTTATTTTGATGGCTTGTTGAATGATGCTAATAAGTTTTCATCCAGCTGCGATATTTTTCGTTGATCATCACGTTCTTTCGAATTATTCATCAGACTATTGCAAATTAGCAAGCGGTTAAGACTGTATGTTTGTTGTTCAATGGCATCATCAAATGGATTAAAGATGAACATTTTTAACTGACCTTTATGTAATCGTTTTCATCGTACAACCGTCCTTAATAACATAGATTTTGGCGAGGATTATGAATAAGTTAAATAATTTAAGTTATGAATAAGTCGTTTAGCGTATATTCGTTTCAGTTGATGTAGGCAGTGCATCACATAGTATTGTTTTAGGAAGGGAACCAGTGATGGGGACGAAGTTATCGGTTTCGCTCGAGGGTGCTTTCGAGCCCGAGATCGCACCTCGAACCGATCGACCTCCAACGTTTGATCCGCTTTACGGTTTTCCAAAGGGAAGAAAACCGCGTGAAATGATTGCTTCATGGGATGAAATGGACCAGTGGTGTTTGAAGCCGGGTCAACGAGATTATTGTGCTCATTTTCTTATATCATTGCTCAAATGCCAGGTTAGGCCTCTTCCTTTTCGTTTCTTCTCGCTTTACTTCCGTGTGCTTAATTTAAATACGTCTCATTGAGAAGCGAGCCGTTTAAACCATTCGATTGGTACACAATGCCTCGTTTGTTCTAAATTTTATCAGATTGTTAGTTCTATTCTGAAATACTGCTTAAATTTGAGCCGTATCGTATTTGATCTTCATTTAGATCAACTACATCGCAAAATAGTTTCAGCTTCGAGTTGAAATTCTCGTTTTTGTTTCGATTGATGTTGCAGCATTAATTATTTATCCATCATTGATCGTCATTCAGATATCTGCTATTCGAAAATTAGCAAGAGCATCACTTGAAATTCCGGATACATTTTTGCTTGATGTTTTCCGTATTACGAACTCGTGATATAAACGTATAAATATCGCTACGTTGATTTAGTCATTGCACTATCGTTCTAGAAGGTGAAATTAACGACTTGATAGCGGGCTTATTTACCACTTAAATGATGGAATTAAATGTTCAGCAAGCAAAAGCTCCATTTGCTGGTCATATGTGTGATGGAGAGCGACATGCGTGGGATAAATGTGAATATGAAGATTATTTAATGCGGATAAAAGAATTTGAGAGGGAACGTCGTTTGCTGAAGAGAGCCGCAAGGAAAAACGCTGAGCACGTATAGGACGATGACATTTGAATTCGCTCATGTTTTGTATAGTTAGAGATACATATATTCTTTGATGTATTCATTTTTTTTAGATAAATAAAATAATGTTTTTTTGGTTGCATTGTGCACATGTTTGATTGCTGTACTTAGTTGTTGATATCACATCTTTGTATTCGTATCTCTTTATTAGTATTTTAACGTTCAATTCAATAATTAGCATCGGTGTACGTATTCACTTCTCGAATTTTCAATGCAAAGATTCAATAAAATATGTTAGAGTTAAAGATATCAGGGGTGTGCAAATGACCGAATAATGACCGAAACGAATTACTGCTTTATTTCTGAAGCTTTCTTTTTCTTACGACTCGCTGCTTCTCGCTGTTATTACAATGGTTTTTTATTACATCTTTCTTTAGTTGAGAAGTGTCGTTCGTCAGCCCTTCATTCATTTAGTCCACTCTTATTTTATTCTTTTCGAAATGCTAAGTGTTCCATTAAAATAAATTGTATTCAATGTGGATATTGCGTTCAGGAATGGATGATTCCGTAGACGTATTCTTTAAGTTACAAAAGGTTACATCCGTGATCTGAGGGTTTTGCAAAACAAATACAGTTCTGTTTTAACATATTAATACTGCAACTGCACTGAATGTTGTTCTGGTGAAATGAATAAAAAGGTTTCTTCTGTGGTCGATCGGAATTGTCAAACGGTTAAGCGCGAAACTAAAAATGACAGCTGATTGGATATTGTTGATTGATAACATGTGAATAGTGAAATGACAGCTCCTGTATACAGAAGGTGATTTGTTTGCTTCAGATTCCCCTCAGCGATGAATTCTGATTTAAGATCAGTTGAAAGATTGGTTGGATTTAATCAGCAAACTTTATCAAATGTGACCGATTGCGTTGAACATTTCTGCAAAATAGTTCAACTGCGAAATTGCCGATCAAATGAGCATAATAAGGCGTGGATTTGTATTGCGAAGTGTATTTACGAATCGGATGATGGAACGTTAAAGGCGATCGAGCCTCTGCTTCAGGTAAGCTTATAGGGATAATGGAGCATATTTATTCGTGTTTTTTGTATTCATTATAACTTCTCCATTTTCGACTTTAATTTTCATCTGCAAAATTTTCGACCAATTTTTATGGTTTATTCGGCAAAAATAATTGTATTTTTTTCTTTGATGTTACCCAACGAAAGAAACTCGATGGGCATAACGTTCAGTTATAAATGTTGACAGTGTACAATCGTTGCTGGTGGTAAACATGAAAAGTTGTTTTTATTTAATTTTCAGAGAGGAATATCGTCTGCGAAATCATTCATGATAAACATAGAAGTGCTGCACTTTTTACGTGCTGCCTTGTACCGTTTACCGTCGTTAGGACGTTTCAACCATAAAACATTGCTTGCGTTAATACCGAATATGATTGATTTCGCGACAAAGCATTACGATGTTGCAATCAACAGGTTCGTTTTGTTATGTAAAAGGAAGCATTAAGTTGATTACTGTTAGCTGGTTGCATCAAAAAGTTACAAGCTGATTGGATTTGGTGTGTAACTGTATGCGATCAGATGTTGAGTATGAAATATGGCGTGAGCTGTATTGTTTCATTTTTAATGATGACCGATTGCCTGCAGACTACTCGTGTGTGACATTCTGTCAGTGCTTTGGAGAGAGGAGAACGAACTGCAGTTATTAAAGGAGCTGTGCACGAATACATCCACTGACAATACACGCTTGAACATCAGTATGCCAACCGAAATCGTTTTATCAAATTCCTTGCGAATCTGTGTGAAACATGCAAGTGCTTATCTTCATCTTATTGCACTCACCTTCCAAGTTCACATGAGGAGAATTCATTACAATGCCAACGGTCAGTTTAAATCAACCAAACGTGAAACATTTATAACGCAGACCTGGAACAGCTCATGCTGGGTTGGATTTGACGAACAGTCGGCTGCAAACCTGAATTTCTGTTATTGCATCCAAAATTTTGATTTGTTTCGCCTTTCGATCCTATGGTTGAAAGACGGTGTATGACTTCACAGGCGCGAATCATTTGGATTATGCACCTCTGAATCGAAAGACTTGGACAACTAGTCCCGTTGAATTGAAAAACTTGGTCATGCGAGAAAAAAAACGTAGATCAGCGAAGTTGTTTATCAAGTAAAAAACTTATTGGTCCAGATCAGTGGAAACTTGGGTATATGAGAATCAGTGCGGTTGCTGATTCGGTCGTACATTTTTCTTGATTTCTTCGGACTCATGTTCGTTCGGGAGGTTGACTATAAACTCGGCAAGGATGTCTTAATTGTTATAGGGAAATGTTTCACTGCTGTTGTTTAGCACATAGGAGCGCATCACTCAAATCGAAAGAACTTCTTATTAGGGAACGCTCAACACATCATGGATTTTATCTAGCAGCTACTGGTCTCCATGGGAATGAGAACTGACTTTCCTTGATGTTGTGCCACTAAAATAGCGTTCCATAATCAATGCAATACGGAATTTAAGTTTGATTCTTAAGGGATGTCGCTTTCATTGGATGTTTGGTTGGAATCGGCGATCAAAGTGATTCAACTGAACCATATAGTGCATGACGCGGTCTTATCATGGTTACATACAGTCATAGTTCACGCACAGCATTCTGTTCAGCCGTTCTACAGAACAATTCTATCATTAATCGAGTATGCTCATCCATCTCATCAATATTATAAATTCATCACGGCATTCATCACGCATCTGCATTTTGCACCCGACATGTTACTCAGCTGTATCAACCGTTCCATTCGTTACCCACTCTGTTTGCAGGTTAATTATTATTCATTTATTTATATGTTCAACCTGGTCTTGTCTCTGCCGTTATTATGAGTTGTTCAATTGCAGACTTATGGACAACACTACGCGAATGCAATGTGCAGTTTGTTATTGAAAGGAAGTGTGCTACTAAAGCAGCAGTTTATTGATCAGCTGAGATTAACAACTCTTGACGAATTGAAGCGCTTTCCCGACTCATTACCAGCTTTACGCATCTGCAATGCTCTGCTCATATCTTATCCGTCAGATACACTCTTTCAGGTCTATTCTTCGTTGCTCATTTCTGATTTTCTACTTGTGCAGTATCTGATTGCACTGATCGCTTTGAAATTGATGGCCTTCAATGAAATGGCTCTTTAAAGTTGTTCTTTATTAATGCAAACAGTTGTGATTAACAGTTTGTTTGAAGTTCTTGTATAAAGAGACAGTCTGATAGATGTGCCATAATCAGTTCAGATGTAAGCAGTGAATTTGTTTTAAGTGTAATGCTTGTTGTTGCGATCGGTTGAATTGAATCGCTTTTTGAGTTGTTCGCTCAACGAAGTTCTTTCAGGTTGCGAACAGCAACAGCAGTGTGTTTGAAAGTATGCAAGAAAGAGTTTGGTGTGATGCGTTGAGTGGTACAGTGATCCGGTTGGAAAATGAAACAACATTCTACTTGACCGCTAAACGTAACATACATTCGAACACTACGGCTAGGACGAGCAATTCTGTTCAGTCGTCGAATCGATCAACGAACATTCCACAGAATAGCCATGAGACTTCATCTTCTCATCCATCAAACATCAGTCCTTCAGCAATTCAGTGTTCTGACGAAACTTCATCTAAGGCATTACCGCTACCTCAGCCCGCTGGTGATACAGTTGCCAGTAGGAGTTTTCCTCTAGAAAGTTCCACACTGCCAATTAACGTTAGCAGCACTTCTGTATCAACAGCGGTGAATAAGTCGTCATCTCACTCAAACAAAAGAGGGATAACCGATCAAAATTACAATAATTCAGTAACTTTTCCATCAGATAACCAGCATCCACCGAAACGACTCGTCAAATCACCGAATGAACACCAAACAAGTATTAACCCTAGTTCGCTTGATACTTCTCAGACTCTAAATGACATATTGGCCGTATTTCAGGCCTGAATTTGCCATTTTCATATTCATTCCCTATAGCAACGACCCCTCCGTTGCCTTTTCTTCGTCTTCGTTTTGCACTTGATAAAAAGCCATTTGTTTTTGCTCACTAAACAGGTGCGTCTTTCATGTTTGCTTGCCTCAGTTAAGCAGCCGACAGATAATCTCGCGCATACGTTTATCTCCAAACGTGTTCGTGACGTTTACGTCGTAGGATTTAGTCAGCTCTTTCACAAATGTCAAGTGTCCACCTAGTTCTTATTTTTATCGAGCTGCTGAAGAGCACCTCTGAACGAACTGTTCGAATTAGTTACGACTTCCAAATAATTCTTTCACGTTAGAGTACTCATGTTTGAATTTACAGAGTGCAAAATCTGTTGACGGCATAATGTAGTGAGGTTAGAGCATATTGAAAGAACGATGCTGTTGGCAAATGTTGTTGTTGTTGTTTCCATCTAATAAAGCAGTATTAACGAAAGTGTCTGTAATTTGACATGTTCAATCGAGTTGTTGATGACCACATGATTTATAAATTAATCCAGTTTTTATTTACATTCATTACGGAAAGTGGACTGACACAGTCGATAGGTTTAACATATATATTGAGTGTACAATGTGAACTGTTTTAGAAGGGTGTGCATAAGAAGCAACGCGACTTGCAAATACATATACACATCATCTCAGCATTTTAAAAAATAATTTGACCAATATAATTGCATTCGCATGGTTCGTTCGTTTATAAACCTTATAACGGCTTTAATGTAAATGAGAAAAGGAAAATAATCATTTCGCTAACAATAAGTATGCTTCCGAATAAAAGTTATTCAGATCGTTGAATATTCCATTCTTAAATCAACAAAGACGAATCAATGTGAACGCAATCAGGAATATGCAAAGAATAGAAATGGAATTTTACATGTACACAACTATTGTGCAGCTGAAATTGGTTCAACACGTCTGGTTATAACATAATCACTTAATCCACGTACGCAGTCACGAGTCACATGAACACTTTCAATATCGCTGCCTGGTACCAAGAATTTAGCGTTCAATAATACCTTAAATGTAGTTATGAGCAATAATCAATTATAGATGTTTGTTACAACAACCCTATCAACAAATACCCCCATGAATGCTATCACTCTTACACGACAATAGAAAGACGTAATTTTGGTGTTCACATTTAGAGAATCTTACTAAATTGACATTTAGATGTAGTGAAAAAGTCACTAGAACTTATTCATTTCATGTAATGAAGTGACAAATGTGAAGATAAACCGACGTAGAGTCGGAATAGTTGCTAAAATGGGTGAAGAGAAAGGCCAGCTGATACCTTTTCAATGATAGATCTCAATGCTCTGGCACCAGTCTTTCTTTCGAGCGCCATCCCAGCGATCTCTTCGAGTGCATCTTGTGAAAATGATAGGTCAACACCATCAATCGCGAACTGTAGTTTCATTTGAGCCAGCAATGAATTCGCTGGTTCAGTCAATACGCGCACTAGCATGTTCTGAATGATCAGTTATACTTTACTGTGCTGAACACGTAAGAGAGAATGTCGCTTTCAAAGGATAATAATACCACTATTTTTGAGAACAAAAAGTTACCTTATCAAAACTATGAAATGGTACAATCACTGGGAATCGTCCAACGAGTTCTGGTACAATACCGAATGAAATGAGATCTCCTTGGTCGGCTTGTTCCAGCAATTCATCTCTCTTTTTAGCAACCACACTCTCCAATTTATCATCACTTGTTATACGTTGATTACCACATTTCGCACCTTAATTTCAGCGCATTGCAACGTTTAAACAATTCCAATAAAAATTGTTTTTCACTATGTTTCTCTAAAAAAATAAGTCAAAGCGATAAAATATGAGCCTAAAATAGTAATAACTTGCACAATTTCTCGATTAACAAATGTTGGAAACCGGTCAGATCGATCCAAATGTCGCGCAAGAATTAAGCAAGAAACAAACAACTTGCAACGAATGAACTGACCGAATCCGAGCATCTTTTCATCGAGACGTTTACCGACGATTTTATCTAAAGCCGTAAAAGCACCAGATGCAACAAAGAGAATATCTGATGTATCTACTTGAACCGTATCTTGTTGAGTTGCTACTGTCTTCCTGCCACTTTTCACATTAACCAATGTACCTTGAGATATACATATATGACAGCTTGACGAAATTTCATTTTAGCAATTACTCATGAAATGAAATGATTCTTTATAAAGAGTTGTGAATAACAGTTCAATTATTTATTGGTGTTCTACAACCTTTTTTATGCCATCAAACTTTCGGAAAAGGATCTAAGGGATCATCCTCCTCCAGACAAGTACGTCTTCCTGGGTAGTTAATAAAGGAGCTGCGAAAGATCAAATGTGATAAAGAAGAATTGTAAAATTAGTACTAAAAGGACAACCTTCGACAAGTTTCAATAAAGCATGCTGCACTCCTTCGCCACTAACATCACGGTAAGCATGTGACTGTGCATTATGCGCAGCTGCGATCTTGTCGATCTCATCCAGGAAAACGATGCCTTGTTGGGCACGTTCCACGTTTCCTCCTGCATTTTGCACTAACTTTTGAATGACACTTTCTACATCCTCACCGACATACCTTCAAAACACATCATTTCTTTATATACCATCCTTATCTTCGTCACCACACTCTAACAATAACACAACTCACCCAGCTTGCGTCATCGAAGTACAGTCGCAAAGAGCAATTGGAACATCTAGAATTCTGGCTAATGTTTGTGTTACAAACGTTTTACCCACACCAGACGGACCCAACAGAAGAATGTTTGATTTTTCAAGTCGAATAGGCGATTCGGTATGTGGAATCGAACGAAAGAGTGGTGAGGTGGCTCGCTGAGGTAATTGATGTGATGCTGATTCGGTTGAGTATGCATTATTCACGCGAATATCACCTCTTACAGTTCTGTAATTCGGTGCTGTTTCATCAGGCGGATAGATAGATGAGTATGATTACAATGATATGGTTTATTTGGTGCTATGCAATGATGTAATGCAACCTGTAATCCTCTTGATAAAGTACACCACGTGGCAACTGAGTATTAGCATTACGAGTTAATTCGCTTGTTGCATTCATCGACGAACTTATATTGTTTTCGATATTGTGATTAAGTCGTCGATAATGCTGATAAACACCCACTGATAATGTCTTTTTTGCTTGACTCTGACCAACTACAAATCGATCCAAATATTCAGATATCTGTAACGATTCCATTTATCTTTTCTATTCGCTCAACCCGCCAAACTGCTGTCAAAAGAGCACAGAATGAGAAGCGCAACCTTCAACATATGAACAGGCATAAAATAAAATTGACAAATTTGCTGAACAAATAAGAAATTTGTCCACGTGCCTTCAATTCATAAACAAAATATCCTGCATCCGCTTCTGAACGCCGATAGCTACTTTAATCAGTCATGAGTTGCTCCAGAACAAATTTTTAAAATTTGAATTTCAGATTTAAATGTAAAGTTCACCTACTTGCAACGGATAAGGCGGCTTTTGGCTCGTTTCGTTTGCTTTTAGAATATTCCATCTTTGACTGTCTTCATCAGACGGACCTCCGGTGTAGAGTCGATTGCAGCTTTCGCAATGAAAGTAGCGTGTTGTTGCTAGAAAGAGACATATTGTTTGGCCATCCGTTAAAAGAATAATTCGAAACGAAGAGTACCAGTAGTGCACATTAAATGCTCTCGCAGACATTCTTGACTCAGCATTTCATCTCACGACAAAATATAACGGTCAAGTCTCATTTCTGTACATTAGAAATAAAAACGGTTTTATTGTAGGTTATCATCCACTTAAAAGAAATCAGATGGAATAGTGACATGGACTGATCAAACTAACGTGTGACAGTAGGCACACTTTTGAGTGGTTTACCACATTCATGGCAGTGATAATTATTTCTTTGAGAAGATTTGTTCTCATCAGAAGTTGAGAAAGCATTATGGTGGCTGCTGTTAAAAGTTGATGGTGGATCACCATCGCCAGATGAATTACTACCATTACCATTCGATGAGGATGATGACGATAAGGACCGTACCAAGATCGATTTTAGAAATGGCTGACACTGTCGACGACCTAATAATAGCAACGCTGCTGCTGCTGATGTAGGACAGTAAGCCATTCCTTGAACTTTTAAACATGTAGCACATTTTCATTCTTCAGCAACCGTTCACAAACAATCGTTTTACCAGACCGGTCTCCCCTTTATGAGTTGTTTAATCAGGACATTCAGTACAAATGTTCAATCGTTCATTTCATTTCATATTCAGAAAAGCAATGTTATTTATTGCATACATGTCTAAATGAGTCATGCTCCTTTCATAGTATATCATCTAAGAAATAATACCCACTTACCCATCAAATGCGAAACGAATTGCAAACATTTCACTTCTAAACGTTCCAAAACAAAAGCATTGCACTTCAACTCACAGTAATGAATTTTATCTGTTATGCTGAAATACCCGTCCAAAATGTGCTGTAATCAACATTCAAAATGTTTGAAATTGGTCAAAAGACTGGATTTTATTCGCAAAAGAGGATCGCTTATTTTAAAAAAAACGCCTTGGACAGAGACGTGTCATTATCGATTCTTTACCTAATTTAACCGTAACGATGCACTTTTTATTATCATAATGGTACTGCTGATATTGCACAATCTCACAAAAGTATTCAAAACAGTAAAAACCAGATCATGTCAGTACAAAATCTGCAATAAAAAGATAATGTTATTTCTCATTAAGAGTACAACCTCCGATATCGATAACCGGCTACAAGATATTCGTAACCTTAAAACCCCATTATAACATATTCTCCTCTGTAAAGACTTTCTGACGAAATAAGCTTCCCAACGAATGCAATTACAACGCAAATAACAGAAGTTGAAAGAGTTTTTGTCCTGTATTGCACAACTACGCAGTAAAATACAAAATTTGAAATTACTAACTGCAATCGTAATGATCTGGGGTCTTCTTTGCTTTCGGGGCACTACAGAGCTCTTAAAAGATCATTTCGCCGTGACACAAGGATATGCCTCTATTTAAGTACAAACATGCATAAGCTTTTACTGAAGCAGCTCCAAACGGACGAATCTACATACCCTTTGATGACCCGGATATGCTTGCAATAGTCATGCTTATTAAATGATGTTTCAGTGCCTTCTTGTGGCGAAACGACCGTCATTCTTTTTCATCTAACACATTGCAGTGCCTCTAAAGTAGTACTCATTCTACTGCCGTATGGAAGGGTTGAGCGTTTGTAAGTTAATCCATTTTTCATTCATTTAAGTGGGCATACGTCTATCGAATGCAGCGCAGTTTGGTAGTGGGGTTTCACAACTATCCACTCAACTTGTCACGAGGAAGGCACACCAGCTCTGAACTAAGCGTGGAAAGGGTGTTGATTTTCAGTTGAGAATGTCGTCGCATTGGGGACTCGCAGTCTATCATTTTTCGACAGGCGGAGCAGTTCGCCTACTCTTGGTCGAGAAAGAATGATGCATACCTCTTTATCCATGATTTCAACCCCTCCCTTGGGCCCTTTCCCCTGCTCCCTAAGAGCCTACCTACCTTCTTCTCGAAGGACCCCTTCACTGGAAAGGGGTGTAAGTCCAGACAAGCAAATAAAAAAGGATAACAAAGAATGGAATGAAATGACTCGAAAGAGGAGGAGGGGATAGCAATGGAGAGAACATTTCCAGCGATACGAATAATCAAACAGTACCCCGACAATTCCAAGGATCACGCGTTCGGCAATTATCTAGTAGAGAGTTAGATTTGCTCTTACAATCATGCACATTCAAGAATCTGCGGATTGTTTCTCAACTGGGTGACCGACAAATGCCCTAGCGACAATTGCAATTACGTGGTCGGTCAACAAATTTCGTTTCGGTTCGCTTTTTGAGCGATTTGTATGCGCATCTACCTCTATAGTGTACAACCTTAGAGCTGTGAATGTAATGAAGATATTCATGATGGTGGTACAGACAAGATTTTTTCTCTTGATCGGGCAGTTTCTCTTGATTTATTTAACTGAAATGATTCAAACTGCAAGAAACTGGTTGGAGGAAGCGTAGAGTTGAAAAGGAAAAGTGCCAGTGAACAAACCTATTCGTGCAACGGATCGTCCTAACCAAACAATCCTCAGTTAGCACTCTTTGATGTTACTGTGAAGGAGCGGTCTGAATATATTAATATTGATTCATTTCATTGTATTTATAATATTAGTATGATCTCAAATAAGAAAGTACCCATAGGTAGTGTTTTATTAGGCATGGTTATGTTTTAGCTATTGCTGATAAACAAAGCTGAGCGTAAACATGGGCAAAAATTTGGTTCTGATCCCGAACCTAGCCATAAATCTGTGCTATCGTGCCACCTGCTTTTTAAAGCCACATTAACTCTATCGTTCAACTGTAAACTATTTTTCAACTGTACGCTTGCTGCAACCGATTTCTTGCCGTTTGAATTCTTTCAGCGCAAGGGAAACTGTCCGACAAATCATCTCCATACCATTCATTTGCACGTTCAGTCATCCATTTTTGCTGATAACTTTTTATAATAGTTGTCACCATTTATGTACAATTTAAAAATTGGCACTCTCTTATGGTCATTGGTTAGCTTTGAGAACGTCAACCGTGTGCTTTTAAGAACAGCTTGTTGGCCTCAATAAAATGATATCGACAATAGCTACTTTGAGGAATGGAGAATAAAGCCGTCAATCAAACGCAGTGAATGCTCGGTACGGTGGCGTCAGTGTTGTTTGTTTTACGCGAATTTTATGTTGTGGATTCAAATTACTCATTGAAAAGCGTTGAAAATCGACTATGGCTCAGTCTAGTGACCTAGCTCTGTGGAGCAATTCAACAGCGGTTCTACTTGCTGAATTATTGTACGTTGCCATGTATCATTTTGAATTTATGCATGGTTTTGCCAATTAAAGTTAGTAAATGACTCTGTCTTTCCTCAGTTTTGTTTGTCATTTATTTTGCATCATTAACGCCGTATCTAAAACTCGATTCATTGCTAATTGAACTGTTTGTGGTATGATGTTCATTAATATTAGATTGCTGTGAGCATTAAAAAGAACTTTTTATCACATCACGAAACTGTGTTCATATTTGGAATAAATGCAAAAACTTGAATGGCTGCATTTGAAATGATATGTATGAAGTATCAGCAGCTACACGATTTTGCGACACCATGCAATAAAAAGAGTCGGATTGTGTGAGTGTAGGTTTGGGTATAAATGATCGGCCCAGAAAATTTTATAATTATGTGAATTTGGTACAATTCACCGTTGAATCGAGTGAATTCATAATTATTGTTTACTGATAAACTAATTTTGTATCATGCTCGAGTTTTGTAGCGCAGTATCTTTCAGAAGTGCATTCGATACCAGTATTTTTGGTAACGTTTGTGTTGTAAGTATAAGATATGAATTGCATATTCATTCATGTAACGTTCTCATTTCCGTATGAGAATCAAATCTCAATGTTATTGATCAGTGCACATTGACGATTGTAGAAATACGCAGGAATCTCTTCTTGCACGTCTCGAGGATGCCAATTTGATGCTGTCTCCAGAAAAACTTCGTCTCATCAACAACCATGTATGCATATTTGTTTATTCTCTATTTTCTACTCTCAGTTAATTTATTATCGAATGTAAGATGAAGTTCTTGTGTAAGTAGATCAAATTGATCATTCACATATTCGAAACGGCTGAAAAAGTAAACCGAATTAATCGGTGGTTTTTCTTTGAAATATTTCGAAATTCTTTGCGATACGTCGGAAACACTTTGTTGGGTTTGAGAAAAACGATTATTCGGAGAACAGTTAGTGATTATCGCGACGTGAATTTTTGAACATGATGATAGATAATTGGAAATTTTCAGTTATCAAAATCAGAACGATATGTGACACTTTTGCATTCGTTACATGATGAAATGATGAGTTTGAGTCAGCGATATCGTCGAATTGCTTCGCGAGCTGAATCACTCAGTCGAAGTTTCATGACTGGAGCTCAACTAGAAACTCGCTGATTGAACGATACTGTTTCATTTATAGTCATTCTTTGGCAGTTGATCTGTTTTTAGCATATAAAATTTTGTTTTGTTTTATTGTAGCTCTCAAACAGTTACCACATTTACCTGCTTTCAATAATGCATCAATCAAATTGTTATTAGTGTAACGTCACTGTTCTCTTCAGCTTTTCAACTTCGTTTACCCACTAAGCGCAACAGTTATATATTCCACAATAAACCTTTAAATGAGAGTCATTTTTCAAAATATTGTGGTTTTATGGGGGTCATTTTTCAAAAAAAACTTTCACATATTTTTCGAAATTGCTTTTGATTTTTGTTGTATCTGTAGGCGAATAGCATTATGCTTTTTCATCCTATTATTAATAGTCTTAACAGTATGCAATGGTGATACAGTATGTTCGTTGTTGATCAGCTTGGTACATTATTTGCAAACATTGATCGGAGAATCATTGAATTTTCAACTGGATCTTTATTTCTTGAATTCGCCATTGTAAAATGACTCACAACCAGCATCTGAGAATTTTTTCGAGCATTTCAAGCACGTGTTATGAGAAGAGATGTATTTGCTTTAATCCGCATTGCTCGCTACGTGTTACCACTTTTACAGCGAAAAAAATTGCTCAGATTGAAGAGTTGAAAAGATTAACAATTTAACTGAGTAATAAAGCACCACGATATAATTGTTGTATTATCAAATGATCATTAGGTACCTCAGGCGCCCACTCAGAATTGCAATGTTGCTTTGAGTTTTGTTGTTTCTTCGCCAAATTTTATGGTTTTTACACATTTAGAAGTTACGTTTCGTTAAATCGCGATTTCCTTTTTCTGATAGGCCATCGGAATATCCAATCAGCGTACTACTTTTCATCTTTTTTTACTATTTTTTAAAAGTTGTCTCTGGTAAACATGGTGATGCAGCCTCAGCAAGCTATCAGCTTATTTAATTCGTCAAATTTTTGGAGATTGCGAGTCGCTCTTATCGACTGGTTGATAAGTCTTTGTTATATTTTTCACTTCTGAGTTACTCTTCGTGTAGTGAATAAAAATGTCTTAATTTACGGTAAAATGTAATTGTTTAATAGCATTATTGTTGTTTTGTGGTCAACATTTTCGCGGACTGCCTTAAGTGATAAAGAATTTTTCCTGTCGGCATTGATGAAAGAATGGAATTAATTAAGGAATTAGTTTGCAAAGGGGATTTCCCCTCCCCCCAAGTCTAAGTCAACTTCCCAGTCGGCCAGAAACATCGAATGGTGATGGTACCACTTCGTTCAATTCCACATCTAGCTTACTTTCAAGACCTGCCAATTTACAAACTTACACACACAAATGTAGAAAGGTAATATTTCGAATTAATCACTCTTACACGTCTTGCTTTGCTGAGACGTGTTAGTCGGAAGCTCGAGGAGCGTTGGCAAAATGAGTTTGATTCGCATCGAGTGGTGAGATCATGAGACTAGGTTTTTGACGAATTTTAACACATAAACAGGAAAAGGAGTGCAGTGGGGTAATCCTGCAGTTTTGGTCAGCGAAGAAAGGGGTGTGACTTAACACCACGTGCCGTAATCTGGGCCCAAGCCTAAGTCTAAGCCTCAACTTAAGCTTAAAACTAAACTTAAGCTGCGCGTTATATATGCGTCAAGACATATCCCTTTCGTCGTTGACCTAAACTGTAGGATTACTGGTGGGTAAGTACTGAGCCATATGAGGTGAAATACGCAGGCGACCTGTTGAATTACGGAAATTCAAGTCAGCTCCATTGAATTTTAAAACAGGTTTCAGCTGTCTACTTCAAGCAGATTAGGCTCCAAATTGCACTCAAGTGATTTCTGCGGTTTCCAGATGCATTTTGATGTCATTATTTGTTCCACCTTTGGAATGGGTCTACGACATATGACCAATCGACAACTGTCAGCACGATATTTGACCAACAAGTAGTCGATATTTGACCATTTTGATGTCACGGTCACACAAACTTCGTCTAGGTTCGCTTTTTGAGCAACATGAATATCATCAATAATCGGCATTTTTGCTGATAACGGGCGCCAATGCGCGCATGCGCTTATATAATCACTTTGCCCCATATGTATTAATGCAATTCGAAGTCAAATCAGGAGAGTGCCTAAGTTCAGACATAAGCTTAGTCCAGTGATGAGGCTAGCGTAAGGGCTTCAACTTTTGTTAAGCTTGTGAGCACACGAGCAGTTATAACTGTGCGATGAAGCCCATTGTTAGCAAAAGCACCCAATAATCCTCAACTGCTCAATTAAGTTCACTGATTAGTAACATCACGAACGTACCACGCGTAAAAATGATAAAACAATGATAAACACTCAAAATATATCACATAATCTGCATTTTATATTACACACACAGAATGGTGATCGTGCGTTCGCATTGCTCAAAAAGCAAAGCCAAACGAAGTTTGTGTGACCGACTACGTGTTGGCTAAACGTCGTGCTGACAGTTGTCGCTTGGTCAATTGTCGTGCATCTCTTTGGAATGCTGCCAAAATTCTATTTGTTCTGTTTACACAATCTCTGAAATTATCTGCGCTTTAGACTGTAAACATCATACGGATGTACCAGCACACTTAAGGTGCCTGTATGCCGGACGAAGCTTGCATTGCTAGAGCCGTGTGAGATTTACATATTATTCAATAAGAGTGGTAATAAGAGTATTCAATAGTAATAGTGATTCGATCAATCAATCACATGATTTAACTATAGCTATGAAATGATGTTGAAACTGAAGTTGAAACGAGTTCCGAATTGAACTATTAGGAAGAATCTCACATCAGACCTCTAAACGAGGTTCATGAGATGGATTTTGTTCGTAGATGTCAGTTTTTTTGATTTATTAATTACGAACCATAAACATTTGGTTCCCGTTCGTACCGGCTCGGTTTGTTCGGTTTTGTATTCCGGCCTATACATGCTCCAACGAAAAACTAAACGTCATCTGTATCTTTCGGCCTAGTCGAATCGAATCCAGTAGTTCCAAAAGAGATACTTCGAATCCAAACCAGTCATCATTTCACTGCGTTGTAATGAAATATGTGGATATGGAAGATTAAAACTACCAATGATATTCCTTCGATCGATTGAGTAATTTATCGCTAATTTAGCGTTTCATTGTGTAGGTGGCCGTTAATTTACATTTTTAATGAAACGTATAATGCATGTGGGGTCGTCGTATTTTGATGTGGTGTGTCAGTATTATTTCTTTTCTGATGGCAAAAATAAATTTCACAATCGATGATAATCTTTCATTTCGTTGTTATTTTCACATTCGGCTCTGTCTTATGACACGCTTGTTGAAGTACATGAATAGTACTTATTCTATACGTTTCTGGTTCTTGATTAGAGTAAAATGCGTGTGTTTTCTCATTCACAGAAGGTTAACCAAGGCGAAAGTTCCCCCGTGGAAAACTGTGTCCAGAATTCTAGGATTAGGTTTTATCAAAAAATTGGGAATTGTTCGATCTGTAGATAACCGAATTTGTTTTGTGATCACGCGTAAATGTCCAGCGCGGACACGGTCGGCTTAACTTGTTTTAAAAAAGAAATCCATTGTTTGAGTTCGCGGAAAAAAAATGGCATCAACCGAACTGTCGAAACAAGATCGTGAAGCGAAAGCGCAGATCAAGATCGGGCATTATATCCTCCAACAAACTCTCGGTGTTGGGACATTTGGCAAAGTTAAAGGTTATGATTTTTTGGTGCATAATTCTTTATAAATGCTTGATTAATAATTAAAATAAGAAATGCTGAGATGGAAAATCTTGAGTATACTAGAAAGCGTTAATTAGCACGGGAATAAAAACATTGTTGAAGAAGAATAAAAGCGAAAACAAATAAAAATAAGAGCGTGTTACGTGTCATCTCTGCTCGCAACAGATTATCTGTTTGACGTGTGAAAAAGGTGATAGAATGAATCTGAAGAAATATTCGGCGTGATGAAAGAAGCATATGTATTCAGTATTCTCATGTAATCAGGATGTTATTTCAGTTGGCATTCATGAAGCAACCAGTTACAAAGTAGCGGTTAAAATCCTGAATCGTCAGAAAATAAAAACACTTGATGTCGTGGGCAAGATCAGAAGAGAAATTCAAAATCTTTCTCTTTTCCGACATCCTCATATAATCAGATTGTAGGTGCATGTGATCACTGATTTTCTCAAGTTTATCATCTTCTAACTTGAAATGTGTCATCATAAGGTCATCTTTCTTTGATCAGCAATAAATTTTCAATGAAAAGATTTTATAGATATCAAGTTATTAGTACGCCAACCGATATATTTATGATAATGGAATACGTATCAGGAGGCGAGCTATTTGACTATATTGTGAAACATGGAAGAGTAAGTTTCAATATTATCTAATGTCTCTTTTTTTCTTTTGGTTATAAGATAAATTTAGTTTCGTTATGAGAAAAAAATTGTTTATTTGGATCACAATTGGTGAAGAGATGTCTTGAAGGTTCGAATTTTGCTAAGAGCTTGCGAAAATAATGAAGTTTGAAAATTAGTTGATCATTGCTTCTTTGAAAAAAAAATCTGTGTTGCAGCTGAAGACACCAGAAGCACGTCGTTTCTTCCAACAGATCATTTCGGGTGTTGATTATTGTCATCGCCACATGGTTGTGCATAGGGATTTAAAACCAGAGAATTTATTATTAGACGATAAAAATAATGTCAAAATTGCTGATTTTGGTACGTTGCATTGTGAATTATGACCACACTAATTATATTTGAAGCAGACTTAATTTCCAGTGACAGTGATGCAGTTGAACGATGAAGTGTTCATATTTGAATCATTCAGATTGAAAGTGACATTCTTATTCCCCCTTTTGCTTGCAGTACTCAGCGGCAAAATACCACATTCAGTCATTCATGTTTCACATTTACACGGTGTCATCACCGCGTGTATTCAATTTACCGATTTCTTATCTTGAAGTATGCTTATTCTCAGGTTTATCAAATATAATGACTGATGGCGATTTCTTGAGAACAAGCTGTGGGAGTCCAAATTACGCTGCACCAGAAGTGATCTCTGGGAAGTGAGTTTTATTTTCGTTTTTTGGATGGTATTTCATTGAATCATTTGAATGATAACTATCAAGCTTAATAGTCGGAGTTTTTATCAATCAATCATTTTAATGAAACAACAGATTGTACGCTGGTCCTGAAGTGGATGTATGGTCATGTGGTGTTATATTGTATGCGTTGCTGTGTGGCACACTGCCGTTTGATGATGAGCACGTTCCCACATTATTCAGAAAGATTAAATGTTAATGTTATTCTATTTCATTTGTTACATGATTGCTTCAGTGGCACATCTTTTTGTTTTTCGTTTACTCTTTTCAGACTCGTTATTGATGGTAGCTAAAGAGTACTCATCATTAACTGAACCTTTAACTAGTAGGCTATGTTCAGAACTGATAAGAATAACGATGGTGAAGATAGCAGTAATAGTACTTACTAACTGACAAACTATTTCATGCAGTTATTTGCAAATTGAGTATGTTTTTCTATTGGCACATTTCATCAAGTGACAGTTCAATTATTATGTTTTCAGCGGGCATCTTTCCGATTCCTGATTATTTGGAAAAACCATTGGTGAATCTTTTATTGCATATGCTTCAAGTTGATCCTATGAAAAGAGCAACAATCAAAGATGTTATGTGAGTTATTTATTTGACTAGAAATGTACTAAGTTCATTTAGGTCTTTAGTGCATAGACGGTGTATTTTGTTGAGTGCATATGCAATTGTGAAACATGTCATTCTAACTAGATGATAAATAATTTTAATGATTCAGCAATTAGTTCAAAACTGACATTGTGTCATTAACGAAAATGAATCTCAATTGTTGTTTTATGGCAACATTCTAAAATTTGAAATAATTGGTTCTTGAATCTAAAATCGATTGATAAAATCTCAAATGAATGCTTTTTTAATTACTCAAAAGTGTATTGGATTGAATTGAAGTCAGCATGAATGGTTTCAAAAAGATCTGCCCGCTTATTTGTTTCCGCCGATAAATGAAAGCGAGGCGTCGATTGTCGACATAGAGGCTGTTAAAGAGGTCACTCGGGTTGGTAGTTCATTTATAATTCCAGCCGTACATACAGATAATCGTAAGCAGCGTTTTGTAATTAAGTTTGTCAAAAGTAGTTGTTCTTGTTTAAGGTTGCATATCGAAATTGACCGTAGAGTTGTTAAATTTCAGAGATATGGTGTTGCAGAAGAAGACGTTACAAATGCGTTATTGGGAGATGATCCGCATCACCACCTTAGTATTGCATACAATCTGATCGTCGATAATAAACGCATTGCTGATGAAAGTTAGTTGTTTCTGACCACTTAAAATCAGTTTATCATCACTAGCTTCATGGAATCCACTCCTCTCATGTTCGAACAAGGTATGCTGCTAGTTTGAGTATTCAATGATTTATCTGATTGGACTGTGATCTTCGTAGCACGCGGAAATCTCGATTCATCAATATAACTAAGATTTATATTAAAATAGCATGCTTTTTGAGGATAACGAAAAGCCTTGCAAAACTGTATGTAAATGAATACTAACAATAAGTCAAAATTTCATATGTCATTAGTGATATTCCTATTCGTGAAGCTGACCTTTCTTCAATAAGGAGCATTATGAAACTAAGGCAGCAGTCGTTTTCACTACTGAAACGTTGTAGTATTGTTTTTAATTAGCATAGTTAGTCTATTTCATGTTGTCGCTGAATTATTTTATGTAAGGTAATCACTGTATTCGTTTGTTTGAAGCTGTAATGAATAAGTTCTATTATATCTTTTCGTTTAGGAAATTCTTTTGCTTGATGAAAGTGATAATTTATTAGGATTGGCATGTCTTGTTAACATGTTTCATTTATAACAATGTGAAACGGGCAACTACATTCTTCAGTCGTATCCAACTGAAAGACATCTTCACTGATGCTTTGTACGATGAACTCATTCCATTCGTTGTTCATTGCGCTTCCACTTGATACAAACTAGTGTTCGTGATATGATAGTGTGCAGTTCTCTTTCCTTTTATGGATTCATTTGTGCATTATCGCCTCCTCACTGCTTCTTTTCGTTTCACATTTAACCTTTCAGTTTGTGTGAAAGATTCAGAAATCCAGTCGACTGGTGAACTGAATTAAATCCAATTGAAGCCATTTGCTGTCATTTGTGACTGTTAAAAGACCTTTTGTCATATCAACCATTAGTTCAATTTCCCAGCATTTTTGTTCTATAATATTGACATACTCTAATGCTAGCGACACTGATAATAACATTTATTATTGCAATTGGTAGGTTTTTATTGACACCCTGTCTGTCGTTAAAAGAAGGGCAATGGTGCATGTAGCAGCAGTATCATTTTCAAATGGTCTACGACTGTACCTCTAGTTGTATGCACTTACTTGTATTACCTCATACGATTGCTGCTTCAGAGTTTGATGTCTCTTGACACAGTGCTTGATCATGCGATGCCTTTTGTGCAGAATCTTGAATGTTCTTGCTTGTGTTTACTGAGCGTTATTTGATGCCAAATCAAACGCCTGATTTGGCGCGATTGAAAGTTTTTTTGCGGACGGACTGGTGCTTGAACTACTCTGACGTTATTATTAGTGAGCGTAAAAAGACAACGTATTTTGGAGAAAGATTGCTGATTTACAACGCAATTATGAAAAATTCGAAACGGATGTTCGTGCTTTTACGCAGCCAGTCTGTCCTACAGTGAATGGCACGAATTCGAGAATCTCACGTGAATTGGCGCATTACTCTAGCCCCAGGATTTTTCTTCCATTACGTCTAGGTGTGCGAAAAACACGACGATTATGAATTTTTGGAATACCGGACGATATTGGTTCATGTTGGTCAGAAACCGCTCCATGCAAAATTTCGGCCAGAAATATTGCACAGGCATTCGGACTGGTTATTGGGACACTGATGAGCGGTTGATTTGTTGATCGCTGTGGGAATTTATTATTGCCTGAATATGGAATGTTTAATATGCCGATGGGTATGGATCTATTCGTTTACATTGGCAACTTGAGAGAGTAGTCTTATACCTCCATGCTCACGAAATCAATAATTATGATTAGTATTTCATTGAGACGAATAATTCGAAGCGTTGTTATTGTTGGCTGCGTAAAATAGACATGTCAAGGAAGGATGAGTATAATTTTGGTGGTACCGGTGATAAGAGAGGGACATAAACTTGTAATGAGTTGAAATTGCTGATTAAATAAATAAATAAATATTGCACCTACAGCTGATAAAAAGCGCTCGGACTTTTCAGTATAGCAGTGACAGTGAGCGTTTCTCATTGTTACTCGAATTTTTGAATTATTCTTTTCATAGTTCGAAGCACCAGATAAAAGTGCTCCATTCTATCATAGAAAAACTGTTTGTCAAATTTCGCAACAGCTCAATCACGCTTCGAGTTGTGCGAACCCCTCAAACTTTTCACTATAGCATGAGCTTTCCTATTTGTTGTTTTTTTCGGAGGGTAGAAGTATCCGATTTTCATGTATAAAAAAAAACAATCACTGTGAAATTTCAACGAAAAATATTGCAATTGGAGCTGACGCTCAGTGCTCGAACCTTGTAAAATTTCTTGAAACAGCTCATACTGTCTGTAATTATGAACAGTTGATTTGCATGCCACATAAAGGAGTAAAGATAATGGCATAAACTTTTTTTCGAAAAGTGGACGTTCATCAGGAGGTTCATAAAATGTATTGGTATAGATGATAATCAAATTTATTGATGCAGTGAGTCATTGAACACTATGAAAGCACTGCATGTGTAGCTTGCTTGAGGTGAGTTCGTCCAGCAATATTTGTGGCTGAAATTCTGCCTGGAGTGATATTTAACCGACCTGAATTGAAATCGATTCTTAGTTCAGAAGTGGGCGAAAAAAATTTGTGTACAGTTATTGCATCGCCCAGAAATGCATCTTAGGGGGAGTGTACCTCTCTCAAACTAGACAATTTTCTGTAATGCAATGCACCGTATTGTCTAGAATTTGGTTGGTGCGTTAAAATGCACCATGTACAACAGCAGCACATCTACTCTACTGTTTGCTACGTGTGTTTTCGCGTCAAGAACAGTATTTATGTTTGTGCTAATCAAGTTGAGATGAATACGTCCATAAAAATTTCTCAGAATGCCCTAAGTAATGCTGTTATTCAACCGTTTCAGACACGAACTTGTTATCTGTTGCCGACATTTAGCCATGCCCTATGTTGAATTTCATATCAGTAACCCGTTTCATTTGTCTGAGAAATTTGTTTTGTCGACATCGTATGGTAGCAATGATGCTGCATATTTTCGTCATGAGCTGATCTAGTGATCAGTTTTTGTTTATTCATTTTTTAAGTTTGTAAGTATCATGAAGTAAAAATCACGTACACGAATGAAATTGAGTATGTGATGTGAGGATTAACCAAATATTTCTTCTGTACCAGGGTTTTTTAACCGGAGATGCACGCACCCCTAGGTGGTACGAAATGGCATGCTGTGAGGTGCGGTGAGAGGGGATGCGAGACAAGGTTTCATTTTTCATACATTAGAGTAGGTGAGGACAGAGTTCAACGCATACATGGGTGTAAAATAGGCGAAGACGAACTGTTTAGGAGTGCGAAGATATCGTAAAATCTTCTAGGGGTGCGTGGGCGAGACGGAAAGTTTGAGAACCACTGTTATATACGAATTGATTGCGGAAGCAGTTGGAAAGAATAGATGAACGAAGGAGGAGGCGAGAATATAAGGCAGCAACAATTTTTGAACGGTCTTTTGCTGCAGTGTGTGTAAGTGAAGATGGTGATGGTGCTGCGTTTGAGCAGAGTTCAGTGAAGAATTGTGTTCGTGATCAGCAAGAGCATTCGAAGCAGCTTGGATGCCGATTCGGAAATGACTGTTCGTGTTCATCTTCATCACAGACGGGTGATAGCTTACCTGGAGTGCCTTCCGCTCGTCATCACAGTGTATCGACTTGTGCAGCAGCACCTGGATCTTCTTCCGTGGTTGGCAACGCTCTAAGAGCCTCCGTAACCATACATCGACGTTATCGACCACAAAACTTGTGCGTCCATCAAAGCAGTCTATCTTTCGGTCGAGCGAATTGTAATAAATGTCCAAGATGGGGTGTTCGCGAATGTTTGTTCGGTCAAAGACCAGCAAGTTTGGCGTTCTGTGACTTATGTCCTCATTATGGAAAAGCGGGTTGTATATTCGGAAGGCGACCTGCAGCTGATGAAACATCGAACAGTATCGACACTATACTACGTCAGACAACAACAAGAGCAGTTTTATCAAGCAATCGGCAACAGCCATGTAGGTGAACTTCAGCACGTTTGTTCGTTCGCTGGTCTCGCTGCCTTTATTCAGCTTAATCCTTTGCTAACACTGCAAATGCATGTAAGCGGGGAGCATTTGAAACTGTTCATTTTACGTTTTACATTGCGATATTCACTCGTATCCACATTTATTTCAGTCATCTTTCAGTTGTGTATTCGTTCTCATTGAGCGTTACTTAATTAGCTGCGTAATATGCAGCGAGATGTTGAATTGATCTGAAATTGCTAATTTTAACTTGTTGTGTTCCGTGGTATAATTCTTAACTGTTTGTTGTCGATGAACAATCTTAGTGACATTTTAAACTCACATTGAAGTGAATTTCGATTGTGATTTTGCATCTCTAATTATATTATCATTTTGTATTAATTTGCATCTCTAATTACTATTTATTTGTTTGAACAGATTGGATATGTCAGAGTCAATGGTAGATCATGAGTTAGACTTAGAATTGATTAAGGCAAGTCATGTTTCGATCTTGTTCATTCCGATTAGAAGATTCAATGATTGTTTGAGTATGAGTATGCATTGTGTTCTTGAAAGAAGTCAACGATTTCTGGCCAGACTATTCGTCAGACTAGATTCAGCATTCTGTTACATTTTTCACGTCTCGAAACTTCATCGAAAACTATTCTATATTAGATTCTAAAAGTTGGTGTAATGACGCAAGAAATTGGAATATGCTATCAGAAAGTGAATGAAACTTCAAGTTTTTGGTCATTGCCTTGCGGTTTCAGTCAGTTGTTACAAATCCGTGTTTGTATCATTTATTTTAGAAACGATTCATTATTGTTTGATGAAAATTTCTTGAAGCGTCAGGTTTTATTTGAAGAGTGTTATTATTGTATCAAGATGTCGGTCCATCACAATGGCGCATGATTTCGCTATGTTCTGTGTTCCATTTCGTATTGTTATTGCAAGTATAATATGATTACTATTAACTGCATTTACAAAATGCATTCGTCTGTTGGCTAATTTCATCATTTTCTGTAGAAAGGTAGTCGATAGTAACCTTTGTCAAGCTATTATATTTTAATATTACTAATATTGCTATCTTATTTTACTTTCATTTTTGGTAATTTTCTCTGTAACGATTTTTTACGACATGATCTTTCTTTTTTGTATTTGTTTTATGCATAGCTGTGAACATTATTTGGTTGATTGATGTATTCATTTTTAAATCATTTGTAAAATTCGTTATTTATTGCTTAGACGAAATTGCACATAATTTGTTCACATATTAGGGAAATGATTGAGGTGACAGTGAATGCAGTCAGACTGTTTTATGCCGAACATGATATTTGTTTGCGTGGATGCGGTTGATGCATTTAGATGCAGTCTAAGCACTTGAAACAAATTAAAATGAAATCGTCATTTCTCACAATGTCGTTGTTATTTCCTTCATCAGTTATCACCTATCATTGCCAACTCAATTCATCCGTCTTTAATAAAACGCATTCTTGAAAATGCTATAGGTCGACGAATATTTCGATGGAATTTTGGTGATGGAAGGGGACGGTAACTAACCTCATTATGAAGTATTGTAATGAATTGTGACAAAATTTATGTGATGTACATAACTTGAGCTCTTTTCCATTTTAAGTACGAATAAAGTAAGTATGACGACGTCTATGAAGGAATATGACCGTTTACAAAAGCGTTTTGTTGAATGCATTTCAGTTTTGTTTGATCAGACTGCTGCCAGTAATCTCAGTGGTGTTTTTTTTCAGCAGCGAAGTTATCAATCGAGGAATTCTATCAAGTTACACCAGCTGGTAAACTTCAAGCCGCCGATGTTCTTCATAGACATCCAGAGCGAATTGCAGGTTGGCTAAATGACACTTGCAAATATTAATCATCGCAGTGATTACTATGTCTCAAAAAACATGAGCGAGCAATTCTAATTTTTGAAGAGCCTCAGTCAATTGTCTCTTGTTGTGGCGTAAGAATTTTAATCTGTATCATTCATATTTTAATTGGGAATTGATCAGGATTATCTGAATATAAACAAGGAATTGTTTCGAAATTCGACTCTGAATGCTTAGATTGAATCAGAATCAGAAGGTTGTTCATAATGAATCAATCGAATCAACATCGTTTGAATTGCTAATTTCTTTTCTTCAGTAAGATTTTCTTTTCGGACCTAAAGAATGTTGTAGCTGAATACATGAAAGCATATATGTGAACGGTCGTATGAGATGACAGCTGCAAGTGAGATGCAAACTCACAAGTAATGTATATTCAGGTTCCAATAAAATCACTCCAAACTTGGAGAATATATGCAGTCATGATTCCTCAGCACCTGGAAGTGCTCATGCAGCTCCTATACCCAGCACCATCGTCACACCAGTCAGTCAAAAATCACCACATGTCAAACGAGCCAAATGGCATTTGGGTATCAGGAGTCAGAGTCGACCAGGTGTGAATTACTGCTCTAATGCAACAACATAAGTGCTTATCTTTAAAAGATTTGACCACACTTGATGAGTTGATGTAAGGTGTTTGTTCAAAATTATTCATTAGATATAACTAGATATTCTCAGTATTAAGCTTTTTATTAACAAATTTTCAGAAGACATTATGTATGAGGTTTTTCGTGCTATGAAGACCCTTGATTTCGAATGGAAAGTGCTCAATCCGTATCATGTGATCGTTCGCAAAAGGCCTGAAAGTCCAACCTATGAGCCGGTATGTCTGTATTCGATTTTGCTGAAGTTTGCACGTACGCTTGCTTGATGTTTTTGATGTTTGTTTATATGTGAATTCAGTTGGTGAAAAAGCTAATCCCGCTTTCGATGAGTGATTATTCGTTATCAAATTTCATCTATTTACTTATTGTTGAAGACGAGTAATTAGTTAGCAGTTGCTGATAATTTGAAGCTTCTTTTGTAATGGCATTGAATCAAATTTTGGAATTTATGTTGTACAGTTTATGTGGATTGTGAGTTATTGATAATATTCACTCCATCGATGAAATACCCCTTTGTTATTATCAAATCGATAAGAATATAAATTGATTGCAGCCGAAAATGAGTTTGCAATTGTATCAAGTTGATCAGAAGAGTTATCTACTCGATTTCAAGAGTTTAGTGGATGAGGAAAGTGGTAATCTTTATTTGTTTTTCTTTTGATGAAATTTATATTATTTCCGCTGTGCTGTTAGTACCGTTTTCACCATTTAAACTTAGTTGGCTTTTCAACTCAGTTGCCTTCAGTTTTTGGCTTTGAGTTTTTGATCGTGAGAGTCGATTCATCATGTGATAGAAGCTCAATAATTGATATTGCTCGAAAATTTATTGTTATGAGTTGGTTCATTTAATTTGTTGTTGGGCGCTAAATATAAACGAAGGGCCGTTATCATTTGCGAAGCTCTTTATTACCACGAGCACTTTCACGCCTTTCGCCATTATACCTCGGTCAGTTGCTAACAATAATGGGCATGCTGTTAAGGAAGTGCTAGTTCATCGCGACATGCGTCTGTTTCAATGCCTGTGAAACCGTCACTACGGGCTAGCCGTGCGCAGTCACTACCAATGCCTATGGAGGTCAGTGACGGCTTTTTCTCTATGTTGGCTGTTTTGTTGTTCAGTGTTGCCTACCTGTAAAATACCTCTCAGTTCAATTCGAAGTTTATGCATTTTCAATTCAGGTCGACCAAACACCACCACCTTCGCCAACAGTAACAAAGCAGTCGCAAACAATGCAATTTTTCGAGATGTGTGCTTCACTAATCGGGACTTTAGCGCGTTGAATGCTGTTTGAATCGACAATCAAATAATAACCATTATGTAAACAATCTGCGTTCGGTGTGCTCTTATAAAGAGTAATCTTAACCAGAAGAAGCCGAACAACAACTGTGGATTGTGTTGTATTGTTCATACATGGCGCCTTCTTTGTATTTTGTCAATTTGTTGTTTATTTTGTATGTCGCTTTCAAATAAGCACATTGATCTGATTAAGAGTTAGCATGTTTGTATTGTTTCATTTTTGAATGTTTATTGTGATGGAGTTGTTAATTTCCTTCGAACGCTAGCAAGTTGAGATATTTTTAAATAGCAAAATCGATGTGAGAATAATGAAAATCTTATTAGGAGGTCATTTTCGCTGATCAGTTCTAATTGTATCTTTATTCGATGAATCTGTTTTTCATTTCTTCGATTAAAAAAAAAGAAGTTCATTTATCATTTCATCCACTCTCGTTGTATATAATAAACTTTTGTCGTTTGGCTAGTAATAACATTGAGAAGATAACAACTTAACGGCTTCTTTTTCATTTAGATAAGATATGTCTGAATTGTGCTTGGCGGAAGGATCTGCAAGCAAATTTAGTGAAAGTTTGAATTGGCATAAGAGCAAATTTAGTAGGACTGTCTTGAATCTGAACAGTGTCAGCTTTTGTTCATCAAGTTATTAACCCATTGAGCATTACGGTAGTTAGTAACCAACGTGATTTCGGATGCGAACGACCACCCATAGTGAACCAGCTCAGTGGTTAAAAAATCCAGCAACCTTAGGCAGTCATTCACAATGAGCGACTTCACAGTTAACGGCTGAAATTCAACAATAATCATCCAAATATGATAACTTTGAACGGCAGGTCACGTTTTTTTTTTTGAAGTGAGACTAGTAGTGTGGGTGCATGTTAGCCGCTTCTTGTTGTTAGGTGTTCAAAGTGGCTGCGAATGTGCTCGTTTGCTCTTTTTAATTTTATGGAAAACTATTGCATTAAATGAGTTAGCAAAACTCCTTTTAGCATCTCACATTAAAATGAATTCACGAGACAGTTCACGGCTTCAGAAGTCCGTAACCCAGTAAACGTGCTCTGTCATCAGGGTTTGGAATTTACGAAGCTTTCTCCATCATTGGAAAGCGGACTACAAAAAGCAAAGAAAGTATTTCGAATAGCATGGAATTTTTCTGGCTTTGAGGCACTTTGTGTTACTAAGTTTTCAAGGCATACAGCAGTAATAGTGACACTTAAATAAAGACTAATTTAAAAAACGATGTGAATGGTTGTTGTCATATCAAGTCGCTTAAAGATTTCATGAGAGTTAATATTTCAGGAGAATTATGTCTTATCGATTCATACAGATATTCGATCCATGCAAGTTTATCGTGAGATGTTTGCTTTTCGTTTCGTAAACATATATTACCCCAAAAGCGATGTGATTAAATCCCACCAATGAAGTATAAAAACACCCTGGCAAATTCGGTCAATCAAGGCCTAAGCCTAATTTGATTGAAGCAGATGGCAATGAATTGCATTCGCATGATTTTTGTGTAGTCTTGATATGCTGCTTGGCAGTCAGAGATTATAACTTTGAAATGCTACTTAATTTTCAACCGTATCAGCACAATAGTCATTACCAAAGATGGGCAATAGCGCACTATTGTTTTCAAATAGCGAGATTTTCTAACGATAGTTTCCGTTACTGCCGTTGGATAGCACTTCAGTGAGCTACTTTTTCGCGAACGTTAGCGCTTTAGCGAACCACTTCCGCTTATCTGTTCATCTGCAAGTGAATGTATATTTTTTCCAACATTGAGGCTATGTAAATACATATTTGCACTGTAACACTGCATTGACTTCGAACTTAGCGAACTCGTACTCTTTCGAACGGTTTGAAGTTGAATATTCAATCATATTTGGAATGTTTGCTTTGAGTGCACCACTAGCATTCCGTCTGAGATCACTATTTTGCTTTCAATAAGCTGGGTGGAAGTGCAATGATGTTCTCTTCACTTTCGTTCTCGCTGAGAAAAGATGTGATCGGTATTTATTCGCATGATAATACGTGCGTCTATGTTAACTGCGAGTGATTACAATATGTTGATTGGTGCTGGGGAGAGTGAGTACAAAGGTTGAAAAAAGAGAAAAAAATCAAATTACATATATCACTGAATCAGTAAAATGAGAATGATTAAAAATAGGTGAGTGAAGTGGCATCTTCTTTCGATTCCTCTCTCTCACCTTGTCAAACAGCTAACGAAATTTTAACAGGGATGAGAGGTCGATTTCATATGGTGGAATTGATGCGAGTGTTATTTGGAGAAGTTGTGAGGAGACAACATATTGAGAGGGTAGATTCCAGGCTCTAACGATTCTATTTGCGAAAGCGAGTTTTGTCATGTTTCGTTTGCAATGCTTGACGGCAACTTTAACGGAATCGTTCACTGCTTGAAGAGAATTCGAAAAGTTCTTCCACTGGGAGATCAACCCGATGTTGTAGGTTGTTCAAAGATCAACACAGAATCTTCGCACTTCTAATGCTTTTATTCCTGATATTGATAACTTCGCCTGGCATTCGGATACGTTATTGAAATTCCCACAGTGCTCCTTAAAGTTGAAACGTGTATATCCCCTTTGAACATTTTTCACTTAGCGTTTATCACCGTATTGATCAGTGAAAGACCAAGCGGAAGAGGTATATTGTAGGGTGGGCGAATTCAGGTTACGTACTTTGCTTAGTATGGATAAGATGATGAAGCTGAACGTTCTCAATGTAAATGATACCCTGGCGTTAGCTTTTTCGGTTACGCTGGAAATATGGTGATGAATTTTAATTTGAGTTGCTTATGACGCCTTGATTTTGGATGAATGAAGGTGGAACTAATTCTTTGTTCTGGATGTTGAGGGGTTATTAGATTGTTCTTACCGATTCTAATCAATTTCGTTTGCTTTGATGTTAGCGGTACAAGCCAACCGGATAACTATTCGTTTATGAGATTACATATAGTTTGTAAATTGTTGGAGAGCGTGAAGGCGCAAGGAAGACTTTTAGTAGAAATAAGAAGGTCAAAAGAACCTTGAGGAACACCACTGTTGATGTACTCTGATGAGCTGAACGAATCAGTAACTTGTACTGATTGAAAACGGTTTGTAAGTCTCTGTTTCAACTGGACAGACAACTTCGTACGCCCTTAACTTCAAGTATAATTTAGGTATGGATACCGAATCAGACGCTTTTCTGAAGTCAAAATATGTAGTGTCGGTGTAGCCTTTCTCGTCTAGATGAGATATCCAACTTTGCCAGGGTCAAAGTGGAACCGCAGTGATTGATCTCCTGTCCAGAAAGGCACATTGGAAAGGGAAATGCGGTTCCATTCAGAAAGTGCGGTTCCACTTTGACTCTAGCACAAAAAAATTCTTCAGCTTTATGAAATTATATATAGTTTGTAAATTGTTGGAGAGCATGAAGTCGCAATCTGGAAGACCTTTAGTAAAAATAAGATGGCCATTGTAAAATGGTTTCTCAGTTTGGTTGCAGTTATTTTCTCCAAAACTTCAGAAATTGAGCAATTTAATACGATGAGATGGTAGATATGTGGTTTATTTCAGAATCTTTCCCACGTATAGGTGTGATGATCGCTAATTTTCATTTAAGGAGGCTGAAGTAAGCGATAAGATAAGATCCAAACGATCCAGAATTTCAGACGAAATGCTCAGCGTGTTGATATTCTTTCCAGAGAATAAGAAAGTATAATGTGAATTGTCTGCCAATTGACTGCTCTTTGTCTTTGAATTTCGTTATCGTTGTTCGGTTATTTTCTCATCGCTGGAGTTTGCTTTTATTGATGATTGGCACTTACTGCTGAATTGATTATCTGTTGCTGAATGACACAATAAAAATCTTCTGCTGTTTAATGGTCTAATGAGGTTTTTTTCGCATATGAATACGTGGTGCAATTGCAAATTTTGAGGAAAGGTTTCAAACTAGTGAATAGCAAAATAATTTTGTTTAATCAGCAGTTCAGGTAGTGTTTCGCTACTAGCAATAGTATTTTTTTCAGCGAACCAGACATTTTCTTTTTCAGCAGATCAGCAATGGCGGAGCTACTGTTTTTCAATGGCGTGCTCGTCTCCACGTATTACACTATCCTTATCGCACATTAGGCCATAAAATTGACATGGAATTCAGCGTATTTATGAGTTAGTATCCTGCCTACACCCCTCCGTAAAGAAGCACCAATGATAAACCAAAATTAAAGGAATGCCATACTGTGTGATGTAATGAGAACAAAACAGAAGGAGCATTTATTGGAGTGCATAAATCACAAAAAAAAAGACAAGAACAACAAACTCTTTTGAACGAACACAGTCACATCTCATTTATATAGCGCACAATCAATTGCTCATCTCGAGTGTTCACATTTCGATAAAGTCGCACTGCGTCAACGCAACTGCAGGAAGGGGAAAACTAACAAGTTCAACCGACAAACTTTTTGAAAAAGATCGACTTCTTGCAGTGAAGTGGTCGTTCACTCGGATCTGTTCGTTTAACCGACGAATTCATGACTTATATTGCACATTCTTGGAAGGATGATATTTGAAGACTGAGGAGAGTGAGAGAAGGAGATATGATGAAGAGATGTTAAAGTAAGGGATAAATTTGTTAATTATTAAGTCGATCAGCTGATAAGTGAACTGCAAAAAAGGACTGAATGACAGAAAAAAATGAACCAAACAGATGAAAACTGTAAAGAGAACATTCACAAAGAACTCTGGTTGACTGATCGTAAGCAAAACAAAACTGCAAGACAATAATATAAAGTCTAACAAAACGGTTTACTCTATCGACGCAGTGCGCATAACAAAACTAAAAATTTAAAATACACAACAAATCAAAGCTACACGACCGTTTCTAAAAATGCAATAGGTGAACAGCTCAACCACTGGATTCATTAAACTGGCTCTCTCAAAACTGCGCAACTCCATAATGCAGCTACAATAAACCAGCAACAAAACTATGAGGAATTATATAATCGATTCATTGATCGCATCAATGAGACTGTGAAATTTGTGGTTGTGTAGCAATGAAGTGTATTTATGTGTACACTAATAACACATCAAACTGATAAAATTCAACTTGTCATTACTTTCATGTAATGGAACAAAATAAAATCAGCACAACTTAATCAATCATAAACTGATTCATTAAGCACCCCATTACATAAAAGATATATATATGTATATATACATATATACAGCAAACATCAAAAAACAACTCTCAAAAAATCAACAAAAAAGGAAAACAAAACGACAAAAAAATTGTATTAGGAAAAGTGTGGGTCGAGAGTTGCAAACCCCGTAAGAATGTACTCGGATCAACTCGACGCCCAAACGTTCTCCAAGTGATTCATTCAAATATGATGTCCACGTACCGAAACGTTATCTTCTTCTTGCACCCTATCGCCTTTTCATGACTCGATTCAAACCAACAAATTCCAGCCTTCAAATGTACGTCCTCTGATCCCTTCCAAACGATCTGCATCTTCATTTTGAAGACAACAAATCAATTGCGATTACTATTCAACCATTCCAATCATCAAACAAGATATCATTATCAAAATCATATAAATTTTGAAAATTCACTAGAAATGACTTGCTGCTCCGAGAGTGACAAAACAAAACTCTCAAAAGATTATTAATTAATTAACTCAAGCAGATGAAAGAAAATCGTTAACAAAAGGCAAAAAAGAGGCGAGGTCCGAGTTCATTTTCATATGAAACGTCAGAGTTCGACAAAGAGAACAGAGGAGAGAAAAGATCGTGAAGCGTTGAAGGTAGCGTACCGGTTGTCCTGCCCTGTAAACAAAACTCTACCAAGAGGAATAAACTCAGATTCTTCAGCACGTCACACACTTGAAAACGATTAAATTTAGTGCAACAGACTGTTACTTTTATATAGAAATTTTCATGTTTATAAAGAACTGGGCGGAATACGGACGAAATGCCATCAATTTTTTTGAAAATCAAGAGAGCTTAAGAACACTGAAAAGAAAGTAAACCCTGGGCAGATGAATGAAGAGAGTATATAAAAATATTCATACGACTGAATGATAAGCCATATGAAAATAATTCATCGTTGAATAGACACGCGAAATGAAATGAGGTAGACATATAACACATAGCGATTGTAGTATTGACAAAACAAACGGTGATAACGAATAAAAACATTTCTAGAAATAGAACTCTTTATACGACTTCGAAGCGAATCGACAGTAGGTGTCAATAGTAATGATAATTCAGTGAATGGTGTCAATTCCCTCTTATCAGTTTGCTGGTAATGAAGCAACAGATGGCACACACAAACTGAATCTATCTTTCAAGGTGATGCAGTGTAGTCGATCAGCTGACTGGCCGACCGAGCAGATAAGGATACAAACAGGTAGGTATGTACCTAAATAGATACATACACATAGACAGACACACACACACACACACAAACACACCCATACAGACAGAGGCAAGGTTGGGCATGATCGCAGTCACAGCTGAAGGGGCTGAGTTGAGTCAATTATGACAGATAAATGGATGTTGCTGTTATAGATCTACACCTAGACTGCATCGAGAAGCGAGAAGCGAGCAAACAACATCATATCGAGGTACAAATAGAGAGGAAATTACAAGTTGGCACAACACCCAAAATCGATGACTTACACACAATCAGAATAATCTACGACAGCGAGTGCAGCGTTGCTCGCTTGGCCATGCTCTCTCTCTCAGTGGCTTACGCTTGCTAACATTCGTCGTTTTTCGAAGAGCTTGAGACCATATGAACGACGCCTTTAAACCCGTTTAAAAACAAACAAAATCAGTGGAATAGATCAGCAGAAGAACAGTGTGTATATGCGATTATCATACGATAAGAAATTGAAAAACTAAACTGTTACAATAAAAATTTGTTCGTTACAGCGTTAACACAACAGTAACAGAATTAAACGAACGATTGCATTAATACACATGTTGGATTATATTCTTCGAACGCCTCAAATGTTATCAAAACTAAGTTGATTACTAGTTGACTGTGAAAGTTCATGTCGAAGAACAGCTTCCATATTGTCCAACTCCATTAAAGGCTGGTCAGGTAACGTCAAATTTTCCAAGTCGAGTGGTAATGCCGCTGTAGGACCAAGTGTTTGCTGCGCTGAACAACTGATTTGCGAATGTAATCCGGGTATGAGCTGAGCACCTCCTGTATGTATCCAATTCGGTAGCGCTGTACCAGTTGCCGTCGAATACAGTCCGTTATAGGGCAATCTGCAATTGATTAGTGTTCTGATACAATGATTATAAATAAAGAAAAAGTGAGATAATTTCATGGCGTTTTGTTTCAGAGCCAAAAGAGACAATGAATCAAACGAATGCATACCCAGCTGGTGGTGGAAGCCTATTTTGAATGAGATGTGTTCGCAGTAGGGGGTTCTGTAGATGTGATACACCTCGGACTGCATTCAGCTCATGATATGATGGTGGAGGCTGAACACCGTTTGCCTCATTCTAAAATTCCACTTTCATTAATATTACATAGGATGAGACAAAGCAGGGTAGGAAGACTGTGCGAACGATTCGAAAAGAAAGAGACTAGGTGTTGTCAATGAACGCAATAACATATCATATTTCAATAAGCTTAACGAATCGCTTCAATCACTTTGTTAAAATGATATTTATTTGACCATGCGCGAATATGCTTTGTTGGGTGGGCGTAATATGAACCAGGAGAGGTTACATCACCGCAAGATAAATATCTGCTTATCAAAATTACGGCGACAAGCAATCACACAACTCTTTAACATGTAACATGTAAGCGAATATACTTAAAAGTTGATGCAGAAGTATGGGTCATTGTTTTATCGAGAAGAGAACTTATTTGCAAATATAACACCAGTTAATAATGGATTATACCGATCGTTAAATGGAAATAGAACGGATTATAAACGAGATGTGTAATGAAAACGAAAAAGAGGTTCGCACAAGAGCGCGAGAATGCATTGATGGTTGCAGATTTGTGTTGCTGTTGATAAGGAGTAGTTGGCGATGAATTACCTTTATGCTGTTGGGTGGTGTCGGTTCAGATTTGATGTGTTGCAAGAGAGATGAAGCGGATGAGGAAGAAGAAGCAGCGCTCGGCTGTGACTGCGCTTGAGACTGATTCACAGATCCGTTTAACATCGGATTGTGGCCAGCACGTTGGAACACTGAACTCTCTGGATGCGTATTCAAATTCATCTGTAAACCATTTATGCTTAGATCAATCTCACCTTATCATACACGTCTTCCTCCCTTCATTCATCATTTTGAATGAACCGTTAAACATCACTTCAGCAAACATATGCTTTTATAATAATTGATATAAAATAATTTTCACTTGAGAACTAATCGCAAATGAACAAATAAATGAATGCATTGCCCATAAACAAAAAAACGAATCAGAACAATATCACACCAAAGCACCGAAAAAAACGAACAAGGACACCCGTGAATCAATCAGGAGATAAATGATTTCGTCAAGCAGTCAGCTTTAACTTACCTCATTTGTACGATCCAATATATCATGTGGCATAGCTCCAGCTTCAACGAAAGGTGGAAAATCGAAATCATCAAAATGATCGGTGGTCATTGAAGGAGAGACGCGTGACGAGGATGCCGTTATCGATAAATTCGATTGCGTTCGTGGACTAAATATTACTTCAGTATTATACACGTCACTGTTGTAGTCAACTGCCACTGAGTTGAATTCAACATGCAAAAGAGAATGTCGATAAATCAATTACATACCGGAACAACGGCTCGAAATTTCCCAACGAATCATCGTTATCACCATACAGCTCGTGACTAATTATCGATGCCTTAAAATAGAAACAGTGATTAACTCACCGTTGAATTCGCAAAAACAGAAAACGACATTCGCAAAGATGCTGAAAACATCACATTTTCAGCAATCAATCGGCGGAATACAAGAGAACGATAGTGAGAGCAAGGAAAACAACGTGCTTTTCAAGAAAAGTAGCATCTTAATGAAATTTGATCGTTCATCATTCTCAATTGACCATACAGAATAGTCGATCTTCAAAAAGGATTGAGAAACTTGACAAATCTGTGCTGATTCTTTTTTCAAACAACTCTTTCGTTGCTGTTCACTACTTTTTTTGTCAAGATGCGGGTTTAATCATAAAGAATTGATTCCTTTAATACAACTGACTAGTCTTTAGTAGCAAATTTCATCAATGGATCAATTTCTTCATTTTCTTTTGACATATCGTTAAGTTATGAACCATCAAATGAGGGAGACCTGTCATACAGCCGAAAAGAAGTACGGATTTCGCGGGCTTTAGAGCCACCCGTATATATATATATATATATATATATTTCACGATAAATAAATAATATATATGTATGTAGATAAAAGCAAAACACATTCGTAATGATACAGAAAAATAAGCAAACCTGTGAGCCAACAACCGAGCTGCTTGCACTGTGAAGTGTGCCTGCTGCACGCAACTCCATTGCTTTTTTGCGTGCACCGCGACGCTTCTTTTCGATAGCAGCCTACATAAATTGTTTACAGACCTCTTTATCTTACTTATTTATCATACATCTTTCTTGGTTTCATTCGCATATGAATTAATTTTGGACAGCTTCTCTCTGATCCAGCAGATTTTCTATTCACGACTCCGACTAGAATTCTCCGAAAAAATTTTCAACACATGAATTGAACCACCTTATTGTATACATACATTAATGCTTTATACAAAACTGATTCACTAGTTGATAAAATCGTCGAAAAAAAAACATACCTTGGTGGTATTCTCGAGAGTGGCCGAACGTTGCCTGCGCGGGTTTCTGCCAGGTTTTGCGTCTGGGTTTATGACCCACCACGAACTCTTACCAGCTCCTTCATTTTGAATTCGCATGAAACGACTATGTAGCGACAGATTGTGTCGTATCGAATTCTGTAAAATTTTTCCAGTTAAAGATATCAGTCCATCACCTGGTAATCATATCATCTCTAAAACACCCCACTCAACCAGCACTCTTTTACTGATAGCCAAACAACCCGACGTCCATCAAACAAACAACAACCAATCTTCCTTACGAACAGATATCATCCATCATCACAACAAAATGAGGCATACGTTCACTTAATTAATACGATCTTCTTTAATGCAATATTCAAAAAGTAAAAGTTGAACAAAACAACTGCATGAGAATGTTCATCAATGCACCATCATACAAGTCAGCTCTAATATCCATCCATTTGTTGCATAAACTATGTCGGAACGAATTTCATTAAACACAAACGAAAAACAAATTTTGACATTTTTCATTTACCTTCCAACCAGCAGCCTCTTCGGTACTTGATTTATCACGAAAATACGAGATATTTGTGGAGAACCAGAGATAAATTTCATTAAGTTTCATACGCTTTTCAGGCGCACATTCTAATGCTTTCGCAATCAAGTCTGAATAACTTTCTTCACCCCAAGGATTTGGTTTCTTTTGATTAGCAACTTGATCAGTTGTCCTTTTACGAACGCGTTTCTTTTGAATAGTGAGCAATGGCGAAGACAAATTGCCGCCATCCGAAGCGGAGCATAGCGAAGAAATATCGTTGTGAATTAGGTGAGGTGATGTGGCTGTGCTAGCAATAGTAGCTGTACGTCGATGAGACAAGTTATCAAGAAGATGATCAGAAGACGGTAGTTGTCGATCGGTAGATGCATGCAGTACTGGTGGAAGAGGATCAGTTGGTTTATTCGTAGTGGACACACTACACAGTTGCTGCATTGGCCACGTGTAACAGCGTGAACGTGATTCAGATTCCGATTCGGATTCACTCTCCAGTTCATCATCATATGCACAAATCGAGCCGTTCCTTGCAATACTTTCCATATCTTGCTTATGCAATCGCAAACAACGTTTGAATGAAGCAGTGAAAACGTTGACCAGTTATCAATAAGAATTGCACTTCATCACTAGGCACACAAAAAGTGATTCAATTGACAATAGTAATCGATGGTTGATTCTTCTCGAAATAACACGACAAAAATTATATTCGCAGCAGTTGGGGAATGTCGATCATAACCTTCAAAAGAGCAGTATTCACCTAGAGTTTCGCACTTGCACTCTTCATCTGCTTCGCTCGCACTCGTTTTCTTCATCAATATTCAATCTATTTATGATCAATCAGAAATGATGAGTGTTGAGACTAAAAGACGTTATTTTGGAATAGTGAATGCATAATGAAGACGACAAACAAGCATAAGACGGACAAAATATTGAAGAATGAGGATAAAGAATATCCTACAGATACATACACATACACGTATATAAAGAGCGATAGACAGATGGCATAGATTTGGCTGCGCTCTGCGGCACAAAAAAGGGTGCACAGCTGCTGAGGGAGTAACACAAGAGTAGGGTTAGAGGTCACTACAGGACAGAGCCAGGCCAGGATAACCTCCTCACTTGATAATAGCCACGCACCCAACACACCACTCCACCCTCGATATATTTTCTTTATTCTCATTTAGATTATTGCTTTTCTCGATATCGATTACCCTCATACACATTTGCAGATATCAGTATGCAACCAAAGGGATGACAAAAAATAAATTCATTAGTTTGTCACAGACACTTATTTACACGATACGCTTTCAAAATATATTCCAACGTCATATCAGCGTTCGGTCGCTTTCAAGTAAAGTGTCTCCCTATGGTGTTTGCACTTGGCTTGTAACAATTTACAGATGCATTTGGGTAGGCCAAAAACTTACTTTCTTTGATTTTCCGAATTTTCGACACTGAAAATGTTTACCGGTCGTTTTTTGGATTCTACTGGGCTAATTCGCAAGTTTCCATGTCAGCCAATGGCTATACGAAACGAGATCAGAATTTCTAGTTCTACCTGTCTCTTTTCTACAATTCCCTCTCTAATCGTAACATCTCATTTGTGGAAGACTAATGCAATTTCAACGAAACTACTTTTAAAATTGAGAGAGACGAAGATCATACCACCAGTAAGTAGGTCGAGCTACTAAATCCTCACCTAAAAATCCCTAACTGAATTGTCAACACTGAAAAGCAATTTATTCAAATACATCACATTCAACAGTTCATGTATATAAGGAAGTGCGAACTCAATCTGGAGCTCAACTCGTACCGACAATTTTCGAGTTATCGTTTTCACTACCACAGTTTCTATTTAAAAAACCTCAGGTCATCATTTCGCACCATATAATTTTGAGTGAGCTCCTTGTCACTAGTTCCACATCTCTTTTCAGACTAAGCCTTCAGTGAATTCTTCAATTAAAATGTCTGTTTCTTCCAGGTATTTTTATCTAGTATCCCTCAACTTTACTATGATCGCATACTCTCGTTCGATTAAGGCAACTATTCGATCATGATGATAAGTCTAATTTACTGGAGTTTTTTTCAGTCTTTTTACTCTATTTGAGAGCTTCCTTCTCTTCTGTTCCGATAACTTCGAAAAGTTATCGCAACTCCTCTCCAATCTCAACATGAAAATAAAGGTTGTTTCTTTCACAAATCACCTACCACTTTTCATATTATCATCAGGTTGTGTTATATGAACCCAATTAACTTATTCTAATGACAAAACAATGCATAAAATATCCAAAAGCACTCTGTGCCTCAATGATGCGCACATTTACCGAGAACCCAATTTCGTGTGCGTTGGCTGCAAATAGCTTTATCGAAGAAAAGAGTGCTATTTCATCAATTTTTTCCGCTGGAGAGATGCAACGCTTAAGGAGAGAGTTAAGGAAAAAAGGTAGGCAGCGAGAGGACTGGAAATTCCGGGCTTGTTTCCACTAACAGAAGGATGAATTGAAACTTGCAAATTGGTTCGACGAAATCACAAACAGACCATAACACGTACCCAACCCCAAAAAAACTGCTCTTGACCCATCTCCATATATCGGTCATAACAAACAGATCAGTAGGTATTTCAAATAGTTTCTCATTCCACTGATGTGAGTGATGTGGCCAATTTTGTCAAAGTATGTATGGACAGATAGATACGTTATCAAATATTATTCAAACTGTTTTGATCGTGTGCAGAAATAACTTGCACTTAAGATGACGTTTGCAATTCAAACCGCCAGCAGGTGACCGCCATACAAAAGAAGATTGGTTTCGTTTTCCCATGCGGTAACCTCACATCATTCTATCGACGAATATTGAACAGTTGCAAAATTTGAGTGGAATTTTGAAGAATTATTCATAACATAACATAATTTAAAGCATAAGCATGAAAATAACCTTCCATCCGGCCGAACTATTCGAGTCACCTTTATCTCTAAAGTATGGAACGTTCTGCACCATCCATTCATAAACTGCAATTAGGAACAGTTTCGCTTCAATAAGATGTGATCTTTTGCGAGCTTTTCAGACGATAGAAAAACGGTGTTGACTGATAGATACTTAGATTAAGTGATCATGAGGAATTAAGATGACGAAACCTTGCGATAAAGTGAGTCTTTTTTCAGCTGAACTCATGATCGCCTGCGTGATAAGATCAGCGTAAGACATATTGCCCCAGGCATTGCGCCGTGTGGTTGATTTCTTGTTTGAGCCAGGTGCAGTGGTACCTGGGTCGGAGGTATCTGAACCAGCGCTTGACGGTGGAACTTGTCCGGAAGTGTTACCGCATGGTACTGGTGATGACATCCTTTAAATATAGCTATAAAACTGTACACCACTACTTATTTACAGAGCTAATTCATTAAATTTTTGATATGAAAACTCTTCTCTAAAAATTCCTGAAATGGACTTCAAAAGCAAACCCAGGTGAGAAGGCTCCATTATCGGGCGAGCCCATCAGACCCGCAGTTGAATTGGCACCCAATCGACCGTTACTGATACTTTCCGTACTATCATAAAGACTGAAAAAAAAAATCAATTAATCCAAATCAACCAACATCCTCAGACATATTCCACAGTGAATAAGTGCTCCTAAAGAATTTACGAGAAAAAGAATGCAATTATTACTGTACATCTGATCATTATTACTACCATTATTATGGTTATTATCATTCGTATAACCTTTAAAAGTTACACAAACGCGCATTTTGATTGGTGATTAGGAACGAATAAAACCATAAATTGATGATAACACTACAAAAGGTGATATGATTTGCGAGAGAGGTAATATTTAAAATATTAATAAAATAACAGAAGGAGAATTTGAAAAAGAGATGGATTAGCTTAATATTACGGCATTGTTCAGAGTAAGATTTACAGTTTCAATAAAGATAGTTACTCAAGTTTAGGAGATTTCAGAAAGACAATGATATGAGAGAATATTTTCAGTATTATCTCGGCAACAGCGGTACTTCATAAGTGTGACTGTTTACTGACAGATTTAGGAGAGGAGAACGAATTAAACATAAATAATTGAATGTGAACAGGGCGTGTGAATACAGCAGGGCTATCCAACAATAAGCAAACAATAACAATCTTCACAAAATGCATCGGTGAATTTCTGTAATTCAAGTATATCGAAGCATAATCATCCCCAAAAACAAAATACAGATATGAGAGCGACAGAAACGCATAATGAACGAGAATGTGACTTGTTGACTAGGAAAGTTATTCATTCGCATATTAACGGGCAGTATCTTCTACTCATTTTGGCATCTGATTCATAAATCAGCACCTATATGTTACGTTCAACTCATCCTCCCTCACATCATATCTTGTCATCTCGTGCTACACAATAACTTTACGTGCTTACTTATTTATCATGCACAACACTTTAAATTGGCGATACACTACTATATATATATATATATATATATATATATATATATATATATATATATATATATATATATATATATATATATATATATATAGTTTGCACGGGCCTGGGATTCCAGAATCCCGACTTGTGATTCCTAATTCCGGTGCCGGGATTGAAAAAATGGTTGGGATTTTGCAAATGATATACATATAAGAGAATGTATGCGACTGGCACAAACCCAACATCATTCAACAACTCAATTAGTTGCGGCTGGCAAACAATTCAAGCAATGTGACTGATTTCAATGAAAAGAGAAGAGATGAGAGGCAGTAGCACGCAGACGGTTGTAATGCGATAGAGAATGCAGCGAAGCATGACAACTGAAAGCAACTGCTCCACATGAGAAAGCATACTGCATATGGCAGTACGGCAAGGAATGCCTCGCCTCATGCTTCTTCTCTTCAGCCACCCACCCGTCCGAAACACAAATCTATCTTCCATCTATCCATATTTATACCATTGCCGTCGTTTATACCCTTCCATTATTCGTACAACTAACTCACTATAAAATTTATCTGCTTCCTTCCTCCGCACCATCATTAAAGCTGATCAACCCCAACCGAAAGCACCCTCAAACAAACTCAATTCGAAATAATAAGCAACCAACCAAGCAATCGACCAATGAATGCCCCAATCCCAGTTTCAACCCTAACCACAACCGCAAAATCACTAATCAATTAGCAAACGGTACAATAAACAGTTCGATCAGCATTCAACCTTTCTTCAATAATTAAATTCTGAAATTTCTTTCTGGTAACAATAACAATAACGATATACAATATTTCATCATTTCTCATGATTCGTGCTCCTATTTGGCCGTATGGCAGATTGCTATTTTCACCCTCCAATAATCTACAATACTAATGCTGTGAATAATTCGTCGAATGATAGTCCTTATGACAGATACGTAATTACTAAACAGATGATTAGTTAAGAAGGAAATACGAAGAAAAACTTGTAAAGCAAACATAGAGAAAAATTCACCATCGTCAATAATCTGCAAACCTCCACAGTTAACCAGCTTTAAAAACACTGATCTACCGGGTTATAATGATGTATGTGAAGAACGCATAACTTGATTGTCTGACGATTGTTCACTCATTAAATGCATCCACAATACAGTAAAAATAAGGCTGCTTGATGAACCTGATTAATCAATTCCCTCTGAAGTGGACAGATTCGTTCCGGATGAATTTCGGAGGTACAAAAATGAGAACTAAAAATGATTATCGAATATTAATGCAATTCGTTTATGAAGTTATGGAAGACGACGCGAGAAGACGATGATTATCCGATGGAACGCAAACGATGGTATACGCAAGGAAGGATGTACGATAACATTTTTGTACCTCCAAAATTCATCCGGATTGGGATATGAGAAAGCGCATGCGAAACGGGAACGAAGGTGAATGTGCCTTAACTAAACGAATGAGTTTTTAATAGGATAATAACAAGAACAATCGTTTATTCATCAATATCAACACGTAAGCAGTTCACAATAAAATATGTACGAGGTACTCATTTTGTTTTTGAAATACGAAGTTAAAAATGAAAGGAGAACATTCTTAAAAAGCGTATCAGTTTCGAGTAATATGAATTCGGAGGAAACCAGATGAAGATCATACGCGTGAAGCAGATGGCTTTAAAGTCGAAATGGCATGAACAGCAATTCAACGGTTACTTCGTATAGTGAAGAAATAGATGATGAAGGATGAGGCAAGACATTCAGAGTAAATATTGATGAGTCGGGTTCAACTGAATTGAATTGCATCACTAGTAGTGATATTCGCATTCGCATTGCTCATTGCTTACGTTTGTTCGTTTTCAGCTTTTTATTACATCACATACACAATAAATTCTAAATACCCTACTTCCTCGCATAACTTCCCCCACAACCGACTCACAAAAAATGTGTGAAGTCTAAATTCTCCTTCCTGATAATAAATTTTTCTCTAAAGAAATATTTCACTTACCCACACACTAAATTCATGAATGCATGAGTTTATTACTTGAGTAAGTGAAATATTTTACGGTTCTAAAACGTTTCTCAAACTGATGTTATCAAAAATAAGTACTCATTCAAGTACTCTCTATTCTCTATCACTCGCGACTCAAAAATGTTCAATAAGTCTTCTTACACTGTGAAAAAAGAAATTACACCGGTATATCTGTATCGTCGCCTTAATAGAGCCCTTTTGATTTCAAAAACTACACACACATAAAACGGCTGAAGTTTAACAAAACCAATCATAAGTATATTATCATTTGAAAAACGTTTCTATTTAATCTCAAAAAATTCACTCTTTTATATCTATGATTAACCCATTAGGGCCCGATGGGCATACTTGCTCCTAGTCTGAAGATTGGGGTTTTTCTCTTATGCTTACACTTATTTTATAACGATCTGCAGCATAACTAGAGACACCTGCGATAAACTTTCATAAGTTGAACCATTTCTTGTTCATGTCCAGCAATAGCACAATTTCGGTGATGGAAATATGTAACTATTTTCTTTAGGTGTGAAAAAAGTTCTTTCCGTTGCAAATCCAATGTTCCCAATCATTTCTATTTCATTTGATAATTACAAGTGTAAGTGAACATATTCTCTGTAATTTATGGCATCAGATTTCTATATTGGGTTTAAAAGTGCCCACTATGCATTAATGTAACACAACTTTATCTGCCCAACAATGGCTTCCATTTCGATGAAAGTTTATTTTTCCTGTGCATCATCATTTTAATTACTAGCAATGGGCTTTCCGTCTTACGAAATTCCGCTTTTCGGATCGAATTTTCTCCTAACTTCACCGTTATCCTTTCGATTTTGTTATCCCAGATATTGCTACGGCTTTCTAAGTGTGTTTCCTATTCCCCACCAAAAGCATATATCGGTTCCAGCTTTCCAGTTCCCCGACTTCTCTACATTCTCCAGCCAGTCCGTTTCCAATTCAAAAGAGTTTTTCGTCCGGCTCAGCCTAATTTTTTAAAAACGAGATAACACTAACAGAGAAGGATAAAGTTATTTCTCGTAAATTATTGCGCGATCTTCTAACGCTTTATCGAACGGATAAAAATCCTTAAGAATTATGTCTTCTGTATCGGCGAAATTTGCCAACGAAATCACACCAACGATGAAGGACATATGGACACTGCAACGGCCGAATAGTGCAATCAAGCAAGATATTTACATCCGGAGTGTGAATTCGACTAAGTGCTGCTTAGTTACAACAATACAATTCATTTTACTCTCAATAACTAAGCTCGTTCAAAATGCTTGTGGTAATGCCCAGTGGGCATGAAAGCGTTCAAGCCTTTAAGTCTGTATTTTGGAATAAATACCATCTTAAGTCAAAATATGTCTCATCCCTTCCACGCAAGTTTTTCTTCCCTGAAATGTCAGACAAACTTCTGGGCACTCAATGCAGATTTCTAATACCATATGCTAGGGCAGACTTATAGTTTTTAACCTTTGCAAAGACAATTCATAAGAAACAGCTGAAGGATGTGTTTGGAGGGAATGGGTATGAATAGATACACTCAAATATGGATACGTGAAGGAAGGATACTTACTCGTTGTCCTCTTCGGGAATTTGCTCATGGATCAACGGACTTGTTTGCGCATTTATATCAAGTTGCGGTCGTCGCAATGGCCATGTATTGCAACGATCTCTCGACACCGGTCCCAAGTCATCACTTTCCATGGCGTTATTCTCTGGATTAGGTGATGCATTCGGTAAACGAAAACGATTAGTGGATGAATTGATACAGTTCTGATCATTAACACTAGCAGCAGAATTGATATTATCAATGGGCGTGTGACTCGATAGAACACTTGGATTGATGGCTGATGTAGACTGTTGTTGACTTATACTGATGTCTTCCATTTTGATACATGAATTCGAAGTGGTTGAGATTGCAGATGTGACATTTATTAAACGACTTGCTGAGTTCGAATTTGTACTTGAAGATGAGAGCAACTGCACTGCAGACATATTTGAACCGTTACTATTCACCGGCATTTCTAACTTTGTCATCATCATAACAATAACGTTTATATATGCCCCCACCCAGCTATTAAAATCACGCTTATCTTTTAGATTACGTTATCGTTGGCTTCTCCAGATAGTTATTGTTGTTTACTGGTTGTTCGAATAGAGCAGGTTTGAATAATGGAACAGTTAAGAAGAGATGATGATAATGCAGAATACAGCGTATTACAATTGACTGGTTTGGCTGAGTACGGCAAACGAACGAAAGGCGCTTTCTGATGGAGATGGAATGAAAAATGTTTGTAGCAAACTGATTTGTACGGGAGTAATGTCGATGAGGGCAGCAGCCAGGTGATATAACCGGTTGATTAATCGAAGTGACTGTCTGACTGTTGCTTGTAATGGTAGTTGAGTGAGAGAGGCGAACTCGTTTCAGGTACTGTTGTACAGGTACAATCAGATTATTCACTTAATCTTTGTTCTTATTTCTTTGGATCGCTCAACTCTTCCTTCCTTCCAGTCAAAGGCAACCTGCAAAAATACGGGTTTATTTTATCACTTCTCTCAGTTTAACGCTCTACATTCAACGATTATATTAGCACAAACATGTTACCATCAACAATTAAGTTGAATCTGAATAATAGGAATCGATGTCGCAACCGTCGAAGAACCAGAAACTATTGCTAAACAAACAAATTACTTTTGTTGTAGCACACACCCCTAATCCCATTTCCTTATACCAACCATACAGACAATCATGCCAAAAATTCCTACCTGAGCAAACTACATGATATGATCGTTCTCCTATATCACCAATTTAAAGTCATTTCCAGTGGTGAAGAGGTTTATCATGAACATTTATTTGCAAACAAAGGAAGTACATAACCAACAGCTTACAAACGTATGTTTTAAGAAAGAAGTTACAGTTCGATAAAATTATCAACGTGTGAACGCAATACAGTGAAATCAATCAATCGTTTTATAACAGTAACAGATAAACAATACAAAACGAGTCTTCCTTTCAAGTTATCACTCAAAATTCGTTATCACTTAACCACACTTATCGATAAGAATGACGCTTTAATGGGTCTCATACAATGAGATTGACTATGACCAGCATTTTTAATTTACGGAAAATCTCCAAAGTTTTACTTCATTGCCACTTTGTCATGATTTCGATTTACTAACGTATACTTTAGGTTTTAGCACCTCGAAGCTTCCCGACTATTGCATTCAAAATTCTTCAAACAGGAATGCTGGAGACAGAGTAACTGACTTTCAAGGATTTTTTTTCCACAGAATCAACCGTAGCTACCGATATCAAAAAATCACTGATAATCTTTATTAAAACATACTCTATGTTACAGTTCCTTACTTCCATTTTTTAGAGCTCATCTTATCCACATCTTCAACTTACTTTACCTTTACCGAGCTGAACTAAAAGTAAACCTCAAGTAAAGTATACTTTAAGTGGTAAACTGGCAACACTAACTTCAACTAAAATGTGATGTGAGCTGTTGTATCTAGCTGCTTAATTTACAGTATGTAATCTCAACCATCGATTCGACTGAACGCGATCGCTGAATGAAACGAAGCTATTATGATAAAACTGAATCTTCTTTGTACACAACAAACAGTTATGAATAAACAAATAAACACACATCATTTACTACCACAAAAATGAATGCACACATTTGATAAAAGAAATTTTTCGATAAAAATAACGCATGCTACGTTTAGTTGAAAAAGCAATCTGATAGTGTTTGTTGTCAACTTCTTCAACAACAAAATTCAAATACGAACTAATTTCATGTTGACTTATTGAAAATGCATTTTCTAGAAAATTACACATCTAAACGCTAAATCAATAAGCAAAACAAAACTTTCGTAAAGTTGGACGATTTCCTATGCTGGTATCGTAAGCTGTAAGGAAAGAAGGATATTATGGGAAGACGAATAGAGTGACAGTGATGAGCATAAGCTCGTGACAAATGGATCTATTGATTAATGTGGAACTACAGAATGAAACAAAACACAATCAACAAATCGACAAACACAGTACCTGGCCTTACTTGATGTGAACGGCACATGAGTCTAGAAGAATACGAGCACAGCTGACTTTAGATACTACTTTCTTCGGCTACTGCTACTCTTTCTACCCTAACAGTGAAATCAAAACGAATACCCACTAGACCAAAAACATGAAAACCGATTAGATTAGGTACATAAAAATTAAGAAAATGAACAACTTGAAGACTGAAAATAAATGGAATTCATTTCTTTGTTCAAGCATTACAATGGTATGAAATGAAATGAATGATAATCATCATGTTTTGATATAAAAGTGCAATAAATGTGCAACAAGTATGACGGTGATAAGTAGTAACGCTTCCAAAATTGTTGTAGCTGAACTGTGTCGGACCGCTTCCAAAGGTGCGTTTTTATATGGGAAGTTTAGATTAAAACGCAACTGACTACTGCTATCGTAGAATATGATCATTATTTGAACTGTTTTTGGTAAAATATATAATTGGAAGATGCACATTTCGAAAGACGCATCGAAAGCAACTTCTTTTTCTGATCATTTACGTACTTACCAACACACTCACATCTCTTCTGGATGATACGCAAGTAAGTCGAAAACTATTCATAATTTCAATATGACATACATTCAGTCTGCCTTACGCACTCTTACGATTGCAGTTCATGTCCTTGCAATTTTTCACAGAAAATTTTAACTTGATCGGACAATTTTTATGATGCTACTACAGTCTAAGCATAATAACAGTTTTCACGACGAAGTGACGCAAAATCAGTGGTCTGAATTGAGCGTTTAGAATATGGGTCACGGGTTACAGTGTGTTGCAAACGGCTGCACTCGAGTCGAGTCGAGAAGATCACAAGTGAATGATCAACCTGGGTTCGGATGGATCAGCACTCTTTGTTTCGTCTCGCGGCATCATGCCAGCCAAACGACCAACAGCAAAAATAATTGGCTGATCGAGTTCAGATTTGTGTGGGCAAATAAGATTTATAAATGCCCAATTGTATGAGGTAACGAGACAAGCTGAAAGGTGAACTCCTCTTGTCCTATTCATCCGTGCAATTTGCCAGTGCATCGGCCATACTTGCACCGTAGCGTCAACATGAAAAATAACCCAATCAAACTTTTCTTGAGTAGGTTTAAGAGTACCAATTATAATCAATAAGCGTATAGGGCAACAATGGCGTACGCAGAGGAGGGATTAGATAACCATGTAATCATCTTATGCCTACTCAAAATTTTGAGAAGGTAGACTGAGCGAGTGAAAAGAAAGGAATTTGAATTCGCTTCACTTCATGCCCAGTTACCATTCTTCATGATCTCTCTTTTTCGGGTCATACCTTTACATGCTTCTGGCACTACTCGACTGACACTGTAATATTTCCTCTAACATTCATTTCCTTTCAAAGCTCACTAAATCTATCGCTATCATCACTTCATATGACTTCATCTACCAATGGTCCGTGTGTCTTACAGATTATGTTCCGTTGGGATTATGAAACGAATTAATGAAGCGTTCAATTTCTGAGGAACTGTACGGTTCTCAACAAACAAACGGTATTCATCACAAATCGATAGCTTGCTTATTATACAAGAAGACCTCTTCAAGTTCTTGCCTCTCGTTGATAACTGTGATAGATATTTGACTCAAACACTCATTAAATCTTTTTTGGATGTCGACCATGTGAACAACTTGTGGCACAAGCTAATAATGGATGGAAAATTCGATTTCTGTGCAGCAAAAGTAAGAGAAGTACAAGTATATCCGCAAGTGATTTATGTGCATTATGAGAGTGATTCGTTGAAACTAGCTCTCTACAATGCATGCAGTTCCAAAAATAAAACTGCTCGGGAGCATTATCGTCAATCGTGAATTTTTTCAGATACTTACCGAAATGAGAATGTTTCGAGAACTAACACTGAAAAACAGAAGCCAAACCAAAAGTGAGAAAGCTGTTAAAATTTTGCGCAACAAGATGTGTCGAATACTTAGAGGCATTTTCTTTTTTTGCTGTATTGTCTGGTGTCATTAAAGATTCACTCACGGAAATTCAGCAACTCAATAATATCAAAACATCTATTTTCATTATTGTCCAAGTGCATAGCTGACTGAGTATTCTTACTATCTCATACATTCGCTGCACTATTAAAACCGAAACAAAGCAAGCGAAAAAAATAATCAGATAAAGAAACTGTTCCAGTAATGACTTTTCACGCAATTCCGAGAATACTTAACCGAAAAACGATAAATGTCACTAAAACTGAACAGCCTTCTCCCAAATCGTATGCCATTGTAGAGCGGAGTGTCAAGCCTGAAGGTATGCCATGAAAAGAGTGTGGATAATTTTTGATTCACTTGGGTATATGTGCATGCACTAAATAAATCTGACAACAACATTATTCCATCGTACGACTGCCCTTCATAATGCAAGTGTGACTTATGATTGTTACTCCTTAAGCGGACACTCAACGGTTGATTTGTCCATCGCCCAGAGCGATGGACAAAATGTTCATTGTTGTCAAGTATTCATGGCAAAGAATATTCCTTACTGCCCAGTTGTGGAATGTTTAATATGCCGATAGGTATGGATCTATTCGTTTACATTGATTGAAATCGTTGTTTATTACTGGTATCGTATGATCGATCACTGGCTTAGTATTGTCACTTGTTTCGAACAGCTACTCTGAACGATCACGGGCGTATTACCAGCAGTCCAGACGGACTGCACTTTCGGACTCATTTTGAGCTCCTCTCCCTGAATATTATTGGGCAACTTGAGAGAGTAGTCTTATACCTCCATGCTCATCAAATTAATAATCGAACTTATAATTTCATGAAGACAGATGATTCCCAATGCCATTATCATTCGCTATGTGGATAGAAAGGTATCAAGGAAAGAGGAATATGATATTGGTGATAAGAGATAAAGATAAACTCGTAATGAGTTGCAATTGCCGATTAAATAAATAAGTACTCTTTCGTGTCGTAATTACATATTCAATCATGAGGGATTCCATATCGAAATGAATTTCCCGTTTTCAACACGGGAACCAACGGAATGAAATGAGATGATAAATATGGAGACGAGGCGAGAAGATAATGGCTTCCAGAGATCACTCTCACCAACTCATTCAATTGAGACAGACCTTCCATCTTACATCGGTTATCTCAGAAATAACAGTACTCTTCTTAAAATACTGTATTTCGAAATGCTATCTCGGACTTTCCCAAACAGTAGCATTCTGAGAAAAGTATCGTTAGTTCGTCACTTATTCGTCTTGGTCATTTGAGACGGCAGTTGAGCACTCTCCGTCTTGTCTCGTCTTATCTTCTAATCGTTTGATCAAGAAGTGTGGTAATCGATAACAGTAATGATTCGTAAGAAGGGAAATACAGAGCATGAATGCGAACGAGCAAGTATCGTCATCATGCGTCGGTGACTAGACAAGAAACGAGTACAAAGCTCGAACAAATACTTACGCGTCGTTCTTAGTAACCTTGGTAACCGCTTACTACCAGCAGCTACAATTCAAGTTAAAAGTGCAACACACTTACTTTAATCTACCGCATAGTTCGTCTGTCTATCCCGCCCTATTATACATGTACCAGCTGAATAGAGTAAAACAACTTGTTCACTTCAGAATTCTTCTATAGCATTACAATTACCTTTAAAGATATTCGTTTCGTACACAGCAGTGATACCGTTTGATCAATAAATATGAAGTAATAATAATAACAGAGTAGGGATTAATTCAATACAAGTTGAACATGGCAAGTAAAAATTGGAAACTGAATCAAAGACGTGTTATACGGCAAGAAATGAGCTTGAAAGAAAAACGTCAGCAATTCTAATCGGAGAGATGATGACTAATGACTGAAAAGAATGCTGAAAGGGTTAAGAATGAAGCATATAATAAGCTGAGAAAGTAAGAGCTCAATCTTTCAGATGAATGTGTAAGAAAGAGTTGAACATTTGTCACTCTACTACTGATGCTCTATCCGTGCTTAGTTTGAGAGTATATTATTGATTTATACGCAATAATCAAATAAACAAGCATTGTTACTTCATCATTAAGCGAATCTTATTAAACTTTAACCGGTTTGCTGCAACAGCGTTTATCCACACATTTATTTACCATACGAAAAAATACTTCTAATTGCAACCCAATTGAATAATCAATAGACTGCGTTTTGGGTGGTCTATATTTATTGCGTAACGCAATAATGACAGTACACTAGCCGTCTTTCGAAAGATTTATAAAATAGTCGTTCGAAATGCGCCCAAAATGCGCACACACAACGCACATAAACGAGGAGTGCAAGACAGAACATCAGCACCGCGGTGAACTATAAAAATTACCACGGCTAATTCAGCCTAACCTCAGTCTGCGTCTCCGCTTAAAACCTGGTACGAGCCGCAGCTTAAATTCAAGCAATAGTTCAAGTCAAAGCCGAGTCTGACCCAAGCAGATGAGGTCAACTTACGTTCGGGTGATTTGTGAAAGGCATTGACACGCTGCATATGCCCCGTCCTTGAGACATCTCAAAATGTCCCAAATGGTATTCTTCTTTGATTGTGACTACGAGAATATGATGAAGCGGATAGACAGTATTCACCTAGCTAGACACACCTCTTTCGTTTCATCAACTGTGAGGCAACAACCATTAGAGATACATGCAAATTTACCTAATGAAAAATTATTATTATCATCGTTTCATTATCATCACAATCATGGTGTATTTGCGTCTTCTGCTATGAATGTGTTTAATGGGAGATGGTAAACATGACAACGGCAGAATAAAAGAGAATCTGTTCATTTTCATAATGAAATATAAAAAAGTTGATTAAACGAAATTGATGCAGAAACGACGCGTTCATTCGCAAAAACGCCTAAACAGCAATCTTAGTTGAAATTGTCGCTTGCGCATAATGCTGAAACTTGGTTTACGACAAATTCGAATTACTTACAAGTTGTAAGTTGTAAGTTACAACTAAGGAATGCCTCGGTTTAATTAATACTTGCGATGAAGTTCCGTAAAGCTTTCTCATGTTCAACAAAATATTCACAACAAATTTCTGATTGCTTTTTAACAGGCAGTAGCTTGGTAAAAATCTTACGATTCATATGGACTTGCCCTTCCTCAGACAACCTATTACTTCTTAGCGAAATATTAGGAAACCAATCCATTGTGCAAGAAGTTTACTGCCACGAATTGGTCGTTTATACTAAAGCAATCAATTCCTTAGATCGTTTTTTGATAACGACGAAAAAATTAAATCAAATTCGACTCAGTAATACTGATGCTCTACTACCAACTCGGGTTAAGAACAAAATCGAACAAAGAATTGTATTCGTAGAGAGACTAATGCTACAACTTACTAGAAAAAGAATTACTGTTGATAAAGACAATAAGAAGTTGGTGAGTAAAAAGAACGACCGAGCGATTCAATCGAAAGAGATTGGAGAAGAGAGCAGTCCATCGGAAGTGTCGCTAGAATTAGAAAGTCTACAGCAGCCGAGTACACGAACGTTTATGATAAGTTCTCTGCCACATACACATCAACTACTACAGATCGCTCATCACGCTTCGCGTAAGCATTCAACTGAACCAAATCAAATCAAACATAAAACGGCAATATATTCAATATGATTATATCATATCAACCAATTTAATACGCACCACAAGTTATCACCACAAAAGCAATTCCAATACAACACTCTCACATTCCAACTAAACTATACTCCCCAATTAAATTGCATTAAGCAAAGAGAAAGCTATAACCGTGCTGATTCCAATATCTGTTGATGTATATAGAACTTTAAGAACGAGGGAACTGAGCAATGAATTAAGGCATAAAAAAGCAATTCATTTCAGTATCGTAAAACATAAGTTACAATTCATATGAATGATGTATGCACGGTATGACATTATGTGCCTCAGATCACGCAATCACTAACCCCTTGATGCGTGAATTGAAAGTCCATACTTAAGTGATAATTATAATAAGGTATGCGCGTATGGAGCATCCGGTATGCGGATGGTGACGAAAGTCTTCGTAAGTTCCTTACATACAGCCAAGAAAAAAACCGATATAAGTGATCATAAGAGCAGTAGATAGCTGGAAGGGAGACGCGTGTGAAATACATTATAGAAATATGCAAGCCACATGTACGCATAAAAGGAATCACGACAGCTCTCAGCACTGACTTGTTGATGCGCATCAACAGCAATAAACAAACACACGTTTCAATTACGCCATTCAACAACAAACAAACAAATAAACATCACGTATATACATCGGCGTTTACGGGTTAACTAAAAACCACTCTCGCAAACAATTTCAGTTCTTCCTGAAAATGAAAAACAAGTACATGATGTTTGTCCAAATGAAAACATAAGCTGAATGTACTTTAAAATAATATGCAACAAACTAGGATCACATTGAGTCTTTCAAAAACGTTGACGTCATTCGAAAAGCACTTCCGAAGACGCATTGAAAGTGACTTATTGGACTGAAATTATTTCATGAAACTCTGAATCGAATACTATCATGTTCATGATGTCAACTCCAGCCAACCATCCCACCCAGCATTTTGCATGCGTTACCAACAAGCGTTAATGGATAGTTGCAGCGTTACAACAAAGTCGTTCAACTCCGTCTGCAATTCTGAGTGCATCACTCTAAAGATGTGCTCACTTCACTCTTATTTCCACGAATCCCAACCAAAAACAACGTACACCAAATGATACCGAACACATCATTTCATACACGAATGTCGTCGTATATTAATGTGACTTGCGCACTGATTCGCGATTCTTACATTACAAACACATAAAGCAGCATTCATCAAATTATTTTACATCAAATCATTGTTCATTCGCTTAACTCATTCTCCGTTCAGCTTATAAACACTTCAGCTGTCTATTTTTCATTTTTAACTGAACATCACATTTTTGAAAAACAAGTATGATTATCTTTATGTAAAAATGTAAAAAGGAAATAAATAAACCTTCGTCACACAATAGAATATGGCAATTTGGATTGAAAATTGTAATCGACAAAATGTTAATTGCTAGCATGATATGCTTTAGGCAGCTCTTGGCCGAATGATAGCAAAAGTGAAAAGAATAAAAACAATAACAATCACACAAAAATGAAATAAAAAACAGTTGAAGAGTGCCCGCCTGCCTGCCAGCCGAATGCATAAACAAGAAACGAGTAGCATCAACAGCTATGAACACATTGCTGTGCTCGGCTCGGCTCATTCTTCTTTCGTCGTGTTGTAATATGCCTGTTGCTATCCTCATCGATAATGCAGTTGGGTGGTGTATGTGTGTGTTTGTGTATATATGTATGTGTAATTGTCTATACGTCTACATTCGTCTTCTGAATATCTTTATGTCCTCTTCATATATATATTCGTATGCACGTATAGTATCTCTCTCTCGTTCTGTGTCATATTCGAATGTAAGGCTGGTTGCTTGATCGGGGTTGGTTGGATGGTGCGGGCTTTATTGACTCTCTATCTGTCTATTTGATGTGAGATAGTGTGCGCGCATATACACAAAATAGACAGACACATGTATATGTTTTTAGACATTTTCAAACAAACTGGCAGCCGCTGAATAGAGGCGAAGCATTTTTGCTTATACACGTATCGATGAAGAAGCAGTCAAAGGATACTACATATGCGAAATACAGACGTGTAGGAAGAGATGGTTATATAGAAGTGAAGAGATAAGTGAGTGTTAAGCGAATAAACATTATTTGTTTGTTTGATAGTGAATTCGAATTCGAGAGGAATTCAAGTTGATTATTGTATAAGGTGGGGAGGGGGAATTGTTTGCCTTGATAGACACACATAGATTTTCAAAGTAACTCGATTCGAGCGACTCAAACAAGCAACAACTTCTGAACGAAAAACGCACACACGCTTTTGGCTTCATCGATAGTTGCTTAGCTGCCGAACACTGCATGGGGCGGTGCTATATAAAGAGAGATGGAAAATGATGTGATAAGGGTAAATGTTAGATATATCTCGACAATAACAACTAGTATGTGTTTCATCCATTTTCAATAAAATTTATGTACACTCTATTCATTGATTATTCTTTTATCTGCTCTCCCCAGCCAGTATTTTATTACAGACGCTCTCTCTTTCTTCTTCTCCAGTCACTTCTGTTCTTTCTCTCTATCTCACTTCCCCTACCTTCCATACTTTATACCTTCTAAACGTACACTTCGATTTACCTTGTTTCCTTTACGCTGTTTCTTTCATTCTCTCAGCTGTTGAACATGCAGCCAATTTATTCATTCATAAAATTTTCACCTCTATACAACCACTCCAACAAACGGCTGTCGCGAGCTAGCACTAGTTGGGTGCAGCACTCTAATGGGGAAATGCGATATGTACACTCGATTTTAGAACGAGTGAACAGCGCTTTCTTTCCCATCAGCTCCCTTGCTTACTGTTGAGAACAAAAAAAATCTTTTTAATAATATGATGACAAGACATCATATCCATCTTCTCTATACGTACAAATGAGCCATCAAGCACCCTCCATCTATATTTTAATCACCGTGCTGCAAGTCATCATACCACATTAACAAATATTGCTAGTGATAATAGCCTTATCTAATATAATGCGACACTATTCCGCACCAAATACAACACGTTTTCACTTTCTGCTGTTCAATACACTTTTTAAAAGGCGTTCAATTCACTCTTCAAATGAATCAATCGATCGCATTGTTCATTTCAGAGAACGTCTATCGAAGAGAGCGCTAAACTGATGTCGAAGTATAGAGCTGTAATGAACATGTGATGAGTGGTTAGGTAAAATATATCAATAAAACACATCCAATCACACTGATTGCCTGATATCTCGTTTTGGAGTGTCACAAGAGGACAGCCCTCGGTAGAACAGATGATGTCGAACGAGCATTCTCGTTATATTCGAGCATATTTAAAGATTTGTTGTGTTTAGGTCATGTATGATTGCGTTTATGCAGAAAATATGTATATGTAAGAATGAGAGGTGAATATGAATGCTACGCCCACTCAAAAGCGCCAATATTCAACCGTAAATTTGAGATAAGTTCCAGGAAGTCTTAATGGAAGCACAAAATGACATTTCAGAAATGTTAAGCTAAGGAGAGTCTGAGCATAAACAAACGACGACCAAAGGCCAAAGTTAAACCTGAGGAGACATCAGCTCTGAGCGTGGTGCTTGTAGACCACTGTGATGGTTTTCTATGCTGGTAATACTGCGTTTTGGATAGCCTCATTGCGTTTCGAAAAAGTGTTCAGTGGGTTGTATCGGGTCGAATTGGTTCTAAGTGAAATATAAAAGGTGGAGACATTTATTTGCTCTCAGACAGCCTCGAGCAGGCCTGTGAATAAATGTGCTCTCCACCGCAACGAAAGGTGGAGAGCACATTTATTCACAGGCCTATTCGAGGCTATCCGAGAGCAAATCTTTACGATAACGACATTGCTGTCAAGTAAACAGTATCGATTAAGTCAGAGAAGGTGAAGGTAAAGAATGAAATGACAACCGAATGCTGGTAACAAAGAGCAATGATAAAAATAACAATAACAATATTATTACAGTGGTTGTTGACACACAGCAACATGTTATAAAAATGACAGATGAGCGTTGAAAACATGGATTGCTCCGAGTGGAACGAAACAAACTGAATAACAGAGTCATGAAAAATGTGAAAGATAAACTGAATAAAGAACTGCAAATTCATATTACCAATCAATTCTCAATCGGAAACAAAATCCTCAAAGCAGCAGGAAGTTGTAGATGTCATCAGAGAACTGAAGAAGGTGCTAAATACGCATCATTGTTCAATGTTGTTTTCAAGATGCTACAATTTTTCATATATTTCTCTATGATCGCCGAATTAATAATCGAAATTAAAATTCCATGAAGGCGAAGGATTCTTTCTCAGTGCCAATATGTTGGCTGTACGGAAAGAAAGATGTCAGGGAAGAAAGAATGTGATATTGGTGATATTAAAAGGACCTAAACTCATAACGATTTGTAATTGCTCCACAAATAAATAAATAAGTGTCATTTGTCCAATTTGAAAAAAAAATCGACCCAGCTCTGGCTATGCGTTTTTTAAATTTTCGGCTCCACTTCCGGCTCCAAAATTCGCTCTGTTACGCTCCAGTCTCGAAGCAACCTGGATCGAGAAAAAAACTACCATGCCAGTCTTCATTCCGGTACTGAATAAGAAAATGGTACATCCTCATGATGCAGTAAACTTTGCTTTGCGGATTTTCAATCTGAAAAATTCGAAACAGAACTGACGATGATTTTTACATTGTGAGCTTTGGCTTTTCATTGCTTAAGACACTCGCTGAATCCATTTCTGAAACATTTTTTAAGAATTCTGGGAAACCTTCCTCGTTGATCAGGTGCATGTTTTTTCAATTACATCAATGCACGTCAAGAGAAACTTGAAAACAAGTCAAAATAATCGTGTGTTGTTTACTGGAATAAACGCCATTCAACGTTTCGGCGTTATCATAAAATCAAAAAGTACCAGTTTCGTATTGCCCATGTCAGATTTCTGCAAAGTTGTGTTATTACAGAGCGGAAATGGCAGTGGTATTCCTATTAATATTAATGAATAATCACAAGCGACAAGGTTACAAGCTTGAAGTAGTTTTGGGTATCGCTCGAAAGCCCCAAAAAAATGAACATGGAGGTTGTGTCACAGAATGGTGCATTCAGCATAAAAAAAGCGTTGCCAAATCAAATATGTGCACTAAAACTGAAACAAAATCCATCGTGGCTATGCATCCCTGACAGGAAAAGTAGCAGAAAGGAAAATGAGATCATTACTACATTTACCTGTTGGGATCGTGTTGTATCTATCTATATTTGTCGGATCCGAGGAAGAAATTGGTAGTGAAAGGTGAAAATATTATTTATGTGCGATAACTGGAAGATTAGTAGCATTTGATCCTACTTTGAGGTTCATCAAGAATTCGTCTCACAAGGAAACGTCACAAACTTATCGCCGCCTTTCGGGTCGGTTTATAGCAGCTTTAACTGACCATGAATATACAAAAAAATTTTTGCGGAATACAAAGGGGACGTAAGATACGGGATGATAAAAGTTTTGAGTGCATTGAAGTAACGTTTTGAATATTTCGTTAACAGTAGCGCAGTGGCCTGATGGACAGTGCGCTAGGTTCGACCATGGAGGAGCAGCTGCTTGGATCCACATTGTGGGAGCAGTTTTTCTCTTTGATGGCTGACGGTGAGAAGAAATTAGTGGCATTCGTAGCACAGAGATTAGCAGATATCATGCGGAGGATGGTGAATTGGAGCTGAGAGAATATAAGATTGTCTGCAGTGAAAGTCGTTTTTCTCCGTATCTCATGTCCGCAGGAATTTTTTGCATATCCATGATCAGCTATAGGAGGTCTATAAGAAGGTGTATAACTCGTCCCGAAAGGCAGGGATAAATTTCTGACTTTTCTTTGTCAGTAATAAGCAGTGATGCCCAAGCTACGAAGCCAAAAAAAAAATATCACAGCAGTATTGAGTAGCCGGAGCTGAGACCAATAAAATATTTTTTTTCGGAACTGAAGTTTTAAAAAATATGCAGCCGGAGCTGGGGCCGAAGTTTTCGAAACTGCACGTAGAGCTTAAACTCGAAAAATGCTGAGCTGGAGCCGAAGCCAAAATTTCAAAGACATGGGGTCGCAGCTGGAGCCGAACGTTTGGAAAAGCAGAACCAGAGTTTGAGTGGGAGTAGAAATTTTGTAAAGTACAGAGCTGGGTTAATTTTTTTTTCAAATTAGGCATCATTGGTACTGAGGCAGTAAGTCATGTGAGAAATAAGAATCAATAGGTTAATGTGAACGTAGGAGGTGTTATCGAATCGTTGGCATCACTTCGATTAATCATTGCAATAATCTTCATCTAAAACATACTTTATCACCACCGAAATCAGAATTATTTTACACGAATCTCTTATCATCAACAAATAGACAACTGAATCAGACGAGAATGCATGCATATCCACAATAAAAGAAGCAATCATTCATCTAATATGCTCATTCCTACAAACAGTTTGTTGTAAAAGCATTGAGAAATCAGCACAATATACAATATTCAACAACAGTTGCTATCAACACGTATATTTTATTTGCAATAACGATCTTTAAAAATTTCAATTTACAATGTAAAAAAGAAAAAAGTATAACATCACCAGGAAGCAAGCCGAGAATGACTAGACTGACGTGAATGACGTGAATACTTCAATTTCAAAAAATCAGTTAGAACTCCACTCAGAATATTTAAATGCAGATTAATTTTCATAAATTCAGAACAATAAAGTTGGATAATTTCAACATTTGACAATATCCTGTTCCACAATTAATTCAACTAACGTGACCGTCTCTGTGCATCGATAAAGCATATGGCCAAGGTTATGATGATTCAGTTCCAACCAGTAAAGATAATCTTTTACGAACAATTTCGCATTTATATTTTATCGCATATTGCAAATTGTCACATTATTTTTCTCAGCAGAAATTTTGTTTTGATTGTTTTTTCGTTATTGATCTCGTTTAGATGTAACGGATAGATCAATTTTGCTTACACAAGAAATTCGGAATGAATTTCGAATATACCAACTACGAAATAAAAATCATTAAAATCCCTAATCGAAAGTTCTGATGGCAGAAATGATCCAGTTTCTTGAAACATGTGACATGATGCGAATCTTGAAAGGTGTGACATGATGCGAATCTAAACTGCAACAAAAAAACGTAGGAACACTATTACGAGGTTAACTAATATCCTAATTAGCCCCGGTTCGATTTCTTCTCGATTAGACCAAAATCATTGCGATTTAGTGTTCTTGCAACGTAGCATCCTTGCAATTCAAATTATTTAAGGTTAAGATAGTAACAAACGAACACACGAATGAGATACTGTGTAGCCCGGTGTTTGTCGTGTTTGGAAGCTTTTTTACCTTGTTCGATGATCTAATATGCCATAATTACCCCCCCCTCCCACTACAATAATTTACTATTTCCACGCATAACGTCATGGGCATATCGAAAACCGGTCCAGCAATTCCTTGGTGGCGTGAAAAAATCAATCTTCTGCAATGAAACAAGTACGTCACGAAATATTACTTTGCCTTCTCAATTATCCTCCTGATACCCCCAAATTACCCACCAGGAGGTAATTTACCCCCTATGAAGAACGTTGATGTAGCCAATTGTTGGGCAAATGGCCTTATTCGATTTATAGTAATCTTTTTCGAAAACTGCGTAAATGATGAGTTGAACTGAAGCAATGCAAACTTGTGCTTACTATCAGATACGGCCAACACGCAGTCTAGTAAGTGGTAAATTTGAATAAGTTTCGATCAAATTTAGCGGTTAAGTGTCAAAGCGCATAATGTTTGAAACGATTTCTGAGTAAGAGTTTCATTATTTGAAATTCTGAATTAAAATGCCCCGCTTTTTGAAGTTTGTTTGCAAATGAATGTCTATATTAGATCTTTCCCTTTCGAACTCCTTCAAATAAGTACATCTGGATACAGCAAGATGAGTTAAATGCGCAGAAAAAAAAAACAGCGAAACGGTGATAGAACATTGATGGTCAATGGAGAAAGGTCCAAAAGTGGCGATTAGCTGTTAGATTGATCTGAAGAAAGTTCAACACAACGACTTTCAAAAGAGAACCTAAACTAACAGCATGGCATTGAAAACTATCCATATAATGATAACTGATGTTTGGAATAATCACAGAAACTAGAAATGTCAATGCCATTATCAATAATAATGATCAATGTCTAAAAAACGAAATGTTGTCAGATGCGACTATTCCGAAACAAACGCTTTCAACGATTCAACATACCAATATGAAAGGCACTAGTGGCAGACAAACGTCCAACGGCATTCCTTTGGTTGGTTTTACCATGAGCGTATAAGACATGATATTAATTCTTAGCACATACTTTCAATCTAAACTAATCGAATGGCCATTTAAACGATTAACGCCCAGTTGATTAATATTTTATATTCAGTTCGTATCGCTGGATGTGATGATACAATGCATTCACTCAGAATAAGCTTTTTTTTCAAAATTTTACATCAGGGACAACCAAAATTCGTTTTTCATTTCCGTTCCATTGGCAATGAAAAAAAAAACTGGAATGTATTTCTATTACGAAGTCAGCATTTCAATTCGAAAAGAATTTAGCTTGAACAGTTACTGAAAATGCTTCAAATGAGAGCACTAAAATAAGTGATTTGATAAGAACGGTGGTGCGATTCGCACCTCAATTCACGAATAGCGTATCACCAGAATAATTTCAAATATATGCCTCATATGGCAATGAGATTTGTCGTAGCAATATAAACTTCTTTCATTGCAATATAAGGCAATGATTTTTCGCTTGACTGATTATATTATTTGTGATAAGAAGAGTGAAATGTTGAACACATTCATTTCTCCTAATGATAAACAGACGATTTAACAACGAAATTTTCAACACGATAATGCGTTTATGCAACGGATCAATCTATCAATCAACGATGCAATCGCTATGCCGATAACAACGTATGATAATCGAGTAAAAGAGACGTGATTTAGATATCATCGGATACAATGTGAACAACTGAAAAAAGATGAGAGAGAAGGGAAAATGAAAGGAGGTCGTCGATGATAGACTGTGCTGATTGACACGTGCATACTCATCACTCGTTTGAGTCACCATTTTCATCTGAACGGCACATTTTTCTGATCACAAGTGTCACTGATTCATCAATTGAATTATGAGCTTTACCGATACTTTACCTCTGTGAAGTTCACGAGAAGAAATCAACGTATCAATCTATCAATAGTACCCTTCGGTGATAGCAAAGAGATAAACTTCAAGAAAACTTTCAAATACAAAGTATGGATGAAGTAAACATTATGAAAAGAGGGTCGAAGTCAAGGAGGAATGAAGCATACTTCAAGAATTTCTGGTAAACTGACATCATTGGTTTTATCCAGTAGTTCTAAGGGGAGGGGAATTCTCTCTAAGCACGTTAGAGGAGAGGTAGAACTGAGGTGAAGAGACTGATAAATATATGATTGATTTTTTCTTCATTGCATCTCTACATCTATCCATATGAACATGGAGTGCGACAATCTGAAAATCTTTGTTCTAGGTCAATGATAAAGAACGAATTATTGAATAGGACCAACTGCTTGTAAAATTGGGATTATGATGCACCGCCCGGTAAGAGTATTACATGTGGTTGTGCTCAGTGCTCATTTTAGAAACGTGGTACATTCTGATGGCAATAGGTCAGTTTGATCAGAACCTTACTGAAATATGAAGATAAACGATGGTGATCAGAATCAACACCGATCTGCGACGACATCGTACGCATCGCTGAGAGCGTGAATGAGTTAGAGAGCATGCTGAGCACACTTGTCCTCCAACTGCATCAATCACACAAAAATGAAATTCATGAATACACTCAGAAAATCCATTGCCACATCAAGTGATAATGCGATGCGATACAATCGGAGAAAGAAAAAATATGACTGGTCGGGAAAGATGGTAAATATGAGCGAGGATGACATTAGGGTGTGGTGTTCAACCCGATAAACGAAACCATAACTTGATAAGTTTCCCTGCACCCCCTATTTTCAATAGCACAGTCTTCCTGGCTCGAGAATTAAATGAGCGACGCGCAGATCACGAGCAAAAAAAAAGACCAGTGATCAGTAACATGACGGAGTACAATGGATAGACCTACGCCAACAATAAGATGATCGTTGTGAGAAATCATGCGATATAAGGCAATTCCAAACAGAACGTGAGTAAGAGATGTGATTACAAGTTACAGAAGATAGGAGCTGTTGTTACGTAGCAAGAATAGACACTAACTTATAGGTTTGTTGAGTGATCAAGAAGAAAGGAGGCGAGGCGCAAGATCCAAGAAGATGGAATGATGGGTGACAGAGTAAACGGGCAAAGAGGTGTAATCTCGGAAGTGACTCGAAACGAACTCAGTGTCGTGTGCAGCAAGTTGCAGAGGTGATGCGGTCCACAAGGATGCACAATCATCTATTTGCTTAGTCTATCATTCACTCGTACATTTTGCATTTATTTTGTAGAAGCTGTCGTTGCCATAACTACATCTTAGAGCATTCATATCTATTTGACGTCATCCAAAACTTCCTCTTGTTTCAGACAGTTTTTAACGCGAATTCTGAATAGCATTAGTCTTTTAATTATTACTAACTTCAGCCGTAACGCCCAACTTACAATAAAGTCTTTACAGTTGAACTCGTCCCGATCGCTGTAAAAAGCTGATGATGTTTTTAGGGGTATCAGAAGAAATCATCACATTTTATGGGATCTAGTTGCGCATAGCACCGATGATTTGTAATAGCTTTTCAATGATAGTTGTACTAAAAAAATACAACAAGTAACTGAACCGGCCAAACGAAGCGGATGATAAAGCGTTTTTTGTTGACGAAATATGACTCTATTATCATTCTATGAAATAAAATGATAATAGTGGTAACGATAAGGATACTGTGATTATCATATCAGTAAAAGTAATCAAAAGAATTGCGGTGATAAGGTATCAAAGAGTTCATTCAAGAAAACCGAATTGTCCAATGCAATAATGCTAATCAAGTGCTTATGAATTCAACGTATAAAATCACTTAGAAAACGTAAGCGAATCAGCGAGCAACATATGATGATAGAAAATAAAGAATCGATCTGAAATTGCAAAAAGAACATTCACTTATAGCGTGCTTAAGCCTAAACAAGACCTGCAAATGATTTTGTAAGCAAAATGCTTCGAAGTACCCATCTATATTCACATCGCACACCTCACGCAGGTATTAACCGTTGGGTTCCTAATTAAAGCGTATGCATTCAGTCAAAACACTTGTAGTGCATACGAATAAACTTATGCGTGTCTAGATAACGCCTATTTTGACGTTTCAACATCACGTTGCATTGCACGCGTCTTTCTGTGCGCTATTTCTCGTAGTTAGTTTAGCTGCATACTCGGTTGGTTTGTTCAATACAATGTTGCGCTTCGCATCGAAAGTAGTCTTTCGACGCCTTGATGGTTGAAGGTGACAGCATACTTGTACGTAATCGCTTGTATTGACTGCACAACAAACCAATGTGTCGAGGGTATTCAGGAATTTCAGGGACGATGTCCCCGACTTTTTCCAAGCCGACCATATTTTTAGGGTTCTCGACTACGAAATTTCGTCCCGGACTTCTTTCCGTCCCCACAACACACTACAACAAACAGTCCATTCATATACTACTCTGCTCGGCAAGAAAGGACTCTTTTGTAGAAGAAACTGCCACAGCAGCCAAGCTTACCTCACGCGAACTTTTTCAACTCTTCATCAAAACGCTCCTGATGAAATAACTCAACGCTTCAATTTTGCCGACACAACGAACCTTCTTGTCAATGCATAAATTCATGATGATAAATGCGAATGACAAACATTAACTGCTGACACGAAAATGGCTGTAGATGATGGGTTTGGTCATTTAACTCGAGAACGAAATATTATTGTTGATTAGGTGCCTGGGAACGTTGAAAGACTCATTAGGTACGTTATGGCTCATTTGAAACATCCAGTCGTTGCACTCTTGGTGCATCTGAACAGCCAATACCAAAACGCTTTGCATCCATTGTCAAGCGGCATAAATACAATTGCATATTTTGCGTTTTTAAATAGCTATAAGCTTTTTCTGGATGGTGTGGAGAACTCAGAAATCGTGGGATGTTGGCACACTAGGTACCGATTATGGGGTTCAACATTCAGAAAAATACTCTCGTTGATTCTTCAGCTATGGGTTCGAATTGGTTTACACCCCTAACAGACGGAATAGATACCCTTGAATATTTGCACGGAAATTCTCACACTAGATGAAGTTTTCATAGCATAAATAGATCATATTTAGTGTCTGTAGATTGCGTAGGCCATGAAACGTAAAAACCGCCTCGTAGTCAGATTAATCGGCATCATCACGCACAAAAAAAAAAGCAATGAATTAAAAAGCAGTTAGTACTTACACCCTCACGGACTTCTCGAGAAATTCGCATGAGAGAAGAATTCTCAAGGTGATAAACTGCAAATATCCAGTAGCTACGGATTCCCACACTGGGCTCTGTTCCTATCATCCTCACAAAGGTCCTTACTGAAAGATGTTTTATGCGGATGACTGGTATTGAAGAACTTGTGTCGACACATAACAAATAATGTAACGATATTTTTGCAGCTAAGGGACTGAAAAAGTGTCTGTAAAGGTTTTTGCACAGCAACCAGCGAATTATCAGTACCAAAAAGATATGCAACTAGGATTGTCGTAGTGCATCGATTAGTTAGAGCTCAGCTCAAGCTCGTGTTTATTTAAGGCAGCTTGACTGTGATTATAATTAATCGCCGGTACACACTTCTACACATCTGTCCATTGGAATCAGTAATATGGTAACATTTCTCTAGTTTTACAAATCTCAATCAACAATTTCTCACACAGCGCCATCACACTTTTCGAGGAACCCATTTGATAAGGGTTAGTGGAATAAAACATTGTCGAAACGATGGATATGCATTCAAGACGAGATGAATAATCAAAAAATAACAACAAATACGAAAGAAAATTTATTAATTTTGACTGAACAGGAAATGAGTAAAGCATACAATATACAGTTGAACATGCAGTTGCATAGGAAGATGAGCTTCTGCAAGTGAATGAAACAACGATTAATGGAAATGCTTTTAATTGGCAGTCAGAGAGATCAGCTGATCGAGATGTGAGATTAAGTGGCAACAACTGATTTGATGGAATACAATCAAAATACTTGTTGTTTTGCATATTCAATACTTCGCTTAGTGCACAGTAATATCGACGATTAAACTCGGTTGTTCATATTGATGTCACCATATTCATCAGATATTTTCTTCTTTGGACAATGAGCCTGCAAAATAGCAATGACAGTTTATTTGCCCAATCACGAAGTGATGCAGTAGTTGTCGCATCTCATCTAACACCGACGTTATACAATAAGGAAGAACACTTTTTTGATGGGTCTTCATAAATATGTCAATTATTTCTGAATTACTCACATTTTTATCGTACCAAAGTTGCCATTTGTCCACCGACTGCTTATAATGAGCTAACTTTTTACACCATTCTCTGTATACAGATTGGAACTGGGCAATACTGGTTGGTTGTGTACATTCAGCTGTATAACAAAGATAATACAGTATTGGAGTAGATTCAAAGTTATAACTGAACCAACTCACAAACATGATGAGGAGGAACAATTTTTGAAGTGTTCATTTGTGATAGAACGTATGAAAGCAGCAATTCAGCTTTTTTTAAACGCAGTATAGATAGCTACAAGTGAGATGAAACAGAAAGATCGGAGATCGAATGTGCATTAAGCGCAACTGGAATACATCGTGCTGCACCGTTTCAATCAGCACTCAGCAACAACATTAAGTGACTGCCATCAACAAAAAATCACCTGTATCGATATCAACTTCATACACACAAACAACCTCTCCATCACAAGAACACTCGTATACACCACTATCCACAGCGCTCACCTAAATTCAATTGCATTATTCACGGATGATCATGCTCGTTTCCTGATGAAGATTTATTTTTAAAATGAGACTGACTAACATTAAGCAGCACAAGACCACCCAATGTCGTGATGTGCTTTCGTGCACAAGGAGTAACTACATGCTTCCCATTGTATTTCCATTGTAGCGAATCCAAGTTTGAGTTGAAGTCACACTTCATATGTATCGAATCACCGGGATAAGCCACTATTGAGTTACGATCAACATTTTCAATACACTTGGGTATTTCATCCGGTGCTGCACTAACCCATCTAAAATGATATGTTTAGCATAAACAAGAGTTATTCAAAAGACCAACCCGAGTGCGGAAGAGTGCGCGGCATTACGTCGAAAACACCAAGAACGTGCCGAGCTCCACGAACAATAAGGATCAACAGCGCATTGTGAGCATGTCGTATAAAGTGAGCACTGTGACAAGGCATACTGTGAAACGGCCCTCACGTCCGATACATAGAGAAATTCGTTGGGTAACAACGCCATCGCAAACACATCCATCACATCCTCCAGTTCATAAACTGCAAGCAGACGTGACGACTCGGGCCCAGTTGTTCCTTCCAAGTGCGACAATTTCAATATTTTTCGGGTACTGTAAATCGAGAAATCGATAACAATTTATCACATAACTAATTTGAAAAGGACATAAGTTTAACTTTTGAAGTTCAACTTTTCAATCGTTCTTGATCACAAGCGTTCAACTTTTAAAGGGTGCTTAAAAATAATCACCACTAAGCAAACAGTTTTAAAAAACATGAAATCAACAGTCTAAAGTGATTTAACGCGAAAAATTCATCCGTTGCACTGAGTGTTGCTCGCTGTAATAAACAAAAACAAGTTATATGAATGAAAGCGAAATAAAGGTGATCGAAAAACAAGCATAAGCACTTACTTATGTGAATATACAAAAACAACATTAACAGACTGAAGTACATCGACAGCAATGTGTGTGAAAAGATGTTGTGAAGCAGTCAGCAACGGGGCACCACACGAAACTGCTTCAGCCATCAAAAGATGTGATTTTGCAAAGTGCAGTTCACCATCTGTGATTGCTACAGAATTCGGTACACACTAAATATAACTTACTTTGTTCATCATATAAACACTCTTTGGTATAACGAGAACAGCTTCAACACATGTCTTTAATGAACGAATGTTTAGGGTCGGCTGTAATCATCTTCTTTAATCACAGCACTGCTTCAGAGCAATACTAATCAGACACGGTGTTCATCACATCAGATGACAATCAAATGCTTTAAGTTCACTGCGAGGCGTAATATCATCTGTGTTTTTTGGTGATGCAAGTAAATTTGACAAAAGTGAACGGAATTTGTGCAATAATAATTAAACAACATTCGACGTGTGACAACAGAGTTTTCAAAGTGGAAAGGCAACGAAATGAATTACTGTTCCGGGTCGGTGTGGAGGAACACTTTGAGGAGGTGTTGTCGTCCAACTGCTGCCACTCGCAGATTGTTCAGCAAACATCCCTTGGTCGAATAGCTGCATAATGATAGAATAGAAAAGTGATGTGATGAAATGAATCAACAAAAAGAGCACTCATTCACCTGATTGATTGCATTCAACGAGAATACACAAACAGCACTACCACCAAATTGAATGTCTGCAGTAGTTAGGGTTGCGTAGAAGAGAGTATCACCTCGTGCATCGACACGTTGCACTGATTCTGCAACTCTTCCAACATTACCTCACAAAACAATCAATTCACTGCTAAGAAATGATGTGAATTCAATTTACGAATTTGGTCGAAGTACAACGGATATGGTGATGACATTGAGCAATTGAGACGTGCCTTCACGAAACTCGTCCAAACTTGACGTAAGACATTCTTACCACCCACATCCTTCTAAAATAATCAATTTATAACCGAGATGACAATCACTTCGAATCTCAGGCAACCATCTTGTCATGTACAAAAGATAGTTCGTTACCAACTTATCGACTCATTAATCTGATGTCGATTTGGGTTTCTACAGAACTGATACGCTGTGGAATACCAATAAACGTTCCACTGCTCTAATCCCAGCCTTATTGAATATTCAACCAGCAATAACTCTTCTAAAATGTGGTAAGTAACAGTATACCTTACAGAGACGTGCAACTCTCGAATATACAACACGACCACAATTTTCATGTTCTACAGCCACTTCACGAAAGAAAAAATACACATAATTGGCAATACTCAGCGATGACACAAACTGCGGTTCTGAAAATCAACTGTAGCATTCTGGAATTTGTTTCTTGAATTTCATACGGTTTTAGCACAGTTCAAATGAACACCTATTAGATCAAGTGAACATTCAATTGAATGTAATCCATTAAGTCCTTAAACATATAACTGCAAAGTGATATGATTTTGAGAATTTGGAATGAATCAAGTTAATAAGGAATGTTCGAAAGCAACAGCAAAATGAAGAAATAATGTACCATTAAGCCACTTCGAATCCGTATAGACAGTTCTCATTGATGGATGAACTTCTTTGTTGTTGAGTACGAGTGGTGAGCGATAAATTAAATGGTTATCAAGCGACAAGCCCGTTCGAATACCCGAATAAATCGCCGGAATATCGTCAGGATTACCCCATTCTAGAAGCATATCATATTATCAGGTTACGTCTTTAAACATCGAATAACGATATACCTACCAACAAGAGTGGCAGTGGTATTAAGATGAGTGTGAGGCGAACATACACCAATCACATTCTCAGGTGTGGATCGTTCACGAAGAGTTGATGCATCTAATTCGTGTAGCTGCGGCTTCATAGCGTTAGACGAGCACACCAATAATGTCTGATGCCCCTCTTTCATGAATATCAACCTGACTCCATTGACACACTCTTCATGACCACCCTGACGACATTCCTCCATATCACTTCTTGATACACTCAATTCTCTGTGCGCATACTGAAATTCATTTGATTGCATCATTTTCATTTGATTTATTTCACAACATAACTCTATTCTTCATTTTACAAGGAGTCGAGATTTAGTGAATCCTCTAAACGAAAGTCACACTTTTCACGTGGAATACCTTGCTTTTCCACATTTTTTTTCAAATGAAAGCCAAAAAGTACAGTAATAGTTTCAAAATTAAACAAATGACAATGGTTATAATAACAATAGAATTACTAAATTATCCGTTGTTGTGTCATTAATATTATATGCCCAAAGCTTGAAAAGATGTCCATTAGCACCGACATATAAAGAAGCAGATTGTGTATCGAGTAGTAAACGTCTATAGAAAAGATGGCCAGATGAAAAGACGTTCTCTAAAAATTGGCACTTATAAAAGATGTGAAGCAGCATATCTCCAACAAAAGCTTTGTAATTGTTATCATATCAACACATTACTACGTGTATGTGCGCAACTCATCCCAAACAACAGCAAACTCCAAATCAAAACAAACACTGTTTGTTCATTATCGTCATCTTCGAACCACACCTTCACCAAACTGTATGCATACTGAATGCTACCTACCTATGTTCAGAGTCGGTAACCTTCTCGGTGAACACAACCGATAATATGATACTCAAATTGGAAGTGAATTGTGAATTAATTCATCAAATGAATAATGCAACACCCAATTTTGCAATCAATCAAAAACGTTTTCTACTCAACACTAAAACTGAATAATCAACACATCCAACGCCTGTCATAAAGTGACGATGCAGTGATTGTAAAAACGATGCGGATAAAGAGAAAGAAAACATTTATTGACAAAACACCATCAGTAAAATGCAAATGGAAAGCCAACCTATCATTACAATGCTTCACTTCAACGGTACAACCGAATACATGCATATTTCTGCACTCTTTCAAGCTCAGCACATATGCTCGTGCGCAATGATGGATCGAAATGTGAGGAGAAGAGGTAAGAATAAATTTGTGAATAAAACGGAGCGTTCACAAACAAGTGTTATAAAAGCGTAAGTAAACCATCGATGAACATAACAATCATTCACACTTTCATGCATAAAACATTTCTGATCACAATAGCATCTGAAGGCAGTGTTCAGCAACGCTTATCAATAAACACTGATGGATTTGTACTGCAGTGGATTGTTTTTTAAAAACACAAGCTTTCTTACAGCCAAAACAGAATCCAGCTCTCCATTCATTGTCCTGTGATTTGGCTTAACCACTGATTGTTGCAACGATCAAAATTTGGACATACTGCAATGTCTGACTGGCATGAAATGCATTTGGAATAAAATTATTTATCCAAATCCTGAATGAAATTTTCAGTAAGAATTCAAGTTCTACATTACAACTAATGACCTTCGGTAATGCAATTATGTATGAACAATATGATGAAATCAGCTTTCAGTGAACAGATAAGGCAAACCCATACATAAAAACATCGATCAGTTACAAAGTAAAAAAAAAGAGGCTCTCCAACATACTGGACAAAAAAAAAAGACATGCAGAGTGATGTGCTCACAAATACTGAGTGAATAAGATAAAAAATAAGTGAGGCACAAGGCAAGAATTAATCAGTAAAGTGGTCATCTTTAATTTGATTTTTTCTGTTCAACATTTTAAGTAGATATTCGTTACATCAACTACCCATGACTAACGAGTACTTTTATAGGTAATGGGTCACACCGCGCGCACAAGCCGAAGCCCATGCGTTAGCCTCGTCATAGGCTAAGCGTAAGCGAACTCCTATGTTCAGTTCGAACTGCATGATATTCATATACAACATAATTTAAGTGCATGCATGCGGCGGTGGGGCCGTTACCTGTGAAAGTGCCGACTAACATTCACCACACATTCCAAACATATATACACATAAAAACTGGGCATTTTTTGGCAAGAAAACAACCTACAATTAAAGTACACCTTCTCATTGCTAAAAGTGATCCTTTTTAATTGTTCTTCTTATTATTCACTTATTTAAAATGGAATATACAAAACTGAAGATGGACACGGAAATATATAAATCCATAAACCAGAAAGAATCAAATAAGGATGAACAGTAACTGGTGAATGGTGCACATTGAAACTGATAAAATATAGAACGAAATGACAACCTGGAGTGATAATGGATGAACGAGGATGATTTGATGACAATGTGGTTGTTTTCGAGCATATTGAAGTGATAGTGGTGAGAAGGATGATAATCAGCAATAAAAAATAGTCACAGTTCACTCCTAGGCAACTCATCTCCAACTCTGGCACTCAATTGCAACAGCAGCAGCTACGCTCTTCAGTACGCTAATCTCGCTCACTGCTCCGCATCCACACTCAACGCTGCACTAACTCTCTATTCATCATCCAACCCACAATATATACACATTATGGCAATGCCATCCACACACAGCATATGCAAAGGACAAACCGCAACGCACACAAACAATTTGGTGGTATATCTGAGCTGAAATTGCACAGGAATATCATCGTAATTACATCGATCAAGCGGTACATCATTATTTCAAATCATCACAATCCACTGTTGTTGTGCTGTCGATCACAGAAGTGGAAGAAGAAAGCAACTTGGATGAGTACCATTCATTTACATATATTTATTCATCAACATAACTGTTACTGTTTGTTACATTTTAATTTTGACCCGTTGGAACGTGACCAGCTGAATAAATTTATTAATTAGAACAAACGATTAAAAATAACCACTCAATAATGACATCAAAACCAATATTAACAAAATACAGTAGTAACAGGAAGAAATGAACCGCTTTTGCACGGGCTTCCAAACTACTAGATTCAACTTCAACTTCGATTTTATTACTGAATATTTAATTTATAATCGAAAAACATAAGAAAAAGAGTACCTGCAAGAAGACGGAACAAGTATATAAACTGAACACAGAGTCGACGAATGAAGAACTCAAAAGAAATAATCAACTCTCTTGTAAACGATAGATACGCAGCCGTTCGTTATATTATTTCACATCGCTTGCATTCTCCCGTCGTTCTCAAATATATTTATTATAAATAAACGACCAAATTTAGTGGAAACATCCATTTGGGAGGACCTTCTAGTTAACATGACGGCAACACTACAGGGAGCAATCTCAACCCCGAAGAACATCTCAGTGTAAGTATTAACATGGAGTGAGCCTGGTCCCAAACTCCAGGCAAGTCTCAGGCTGCTGTGAAGCCCTACTCAATGAATATGTTAGCTAGAAGATCATCAACTTTTTAAGCCAGGGAATGACTGAATTGATTTTATAAACAATCATATAATGTGCTAAATTGGAACAAATAGTTTGCTTCAAGAATTCGAAAATTTTATTCCGCCTGCACTTAAACATTTCACATGATTTTTGTTTTGCATTTAATTCTTCAATTATAAACTCATTCACAGACGTGATTTCCTCCTAAAACGGAAATCTGGTAACAAATATCCTTTCGTATTCGAATGAATCAGATCAGACGAGCAAACGTTTCCAATCGAATAAGTTAATGCTTTGCGATATTCTTTTCCACCGCATCTCAGTGACAGAACTTATTCGTTTTTTTCTTTGCTTCAACCGAAATAATGTAACGGAACCAATGAAGACTGTATATATAAGAGAATTAGGTATGAGTATATGAATGTTGTTTCAGTATTAATTAAACAAAGAGAACATTAAGTAAAGGGCATTGTTACCGAATGGTGTATTCGCTAACAATACTTCTTCTAAAGCAGCCTTATCATCGATCGTGTGCATTTCGACGAGATCGAATAAATTTGGCTTCGTCTCGAATTCTTCGAAGTAGTCCATCACACACGGTTTTATCGAATTGGCCTTTTGCTAGAATGAAACGACGAGAATCAATTTCAAAATAGAAGTTTATCGTTGATTCGATGCAGTGCTGGTGAGGCACCTAATGCGATAATGTTATTGTTACATTTCAATGTGATAATCAGCAATAATTTCTGAAATTATAACTAAATGACATAAAATAAAAGTACAACTACTCTCAGTGATTAGTACATCGATGACATAGTTATCAGTGATCAATGAGTTAGAAGTAATTATGCAAACTGAAAAAGAATTACCAGAGAATTGTGGAATGGAGCACGACTAGGCTCGAGAATTCCTGCACAGCGAGCTTTCCTTAGTGCCGTAGTTTGTGGTTGTGGTTGAGTTGTTGATGCTGACGATGAACATGGTGATTGTAGCGTGTCACTGATCGGAGACTGCTTCGATGCCTTATCATTCTCATAATCACATATTGCTTTGCGTTCGTTTTCGAAGTGATACTGAAATCGAGTTCACTTCATCGACGAACTGCAGCGTTGTGAATGCACACAAGACTAGGAAACGTTTCTTCAGGTGGACGATAATGTACGATAAACATATTTCTGAGCTGAAATATTATAGTTTGAAGCTGATCATGCGTTCAGTTATGCTCAATCATCACTGCACTCAATCAATTATCCATTCAAGAAAGTGCATTTATGCAATAAGCACCTCTGGTATTTGTGGCATTCTGATGATGATATTCGGTATGGTTATCAATGGTAAAGGATAGAATTTCTGATCAATATCCATTGAAACATCTTCAATGTAATCTGAAAAAGATCTAAAGTGATCAGCAAAAACAAAACTGCAGCTGTAAAACCACTTAAAGAGGCCAATAATCAACAAAGAAGGCTCTGAATGTGATCATTAAAATTTATTTTTGAACGAACAACTGGTGATAAAGTGTTTGATTGATTGCGATGGGTTTTGAATGGCTGACATAAAATAATAATGATTCATTTATGTACTGACGCTATACGGCTCAATGAAAAGAAGAAAGTGAATGAATATTATTTCGATAATGACTCCTCATTAGTTGAACTAAAACGAAACGCACCTTGTAAACGAGCCGATGACATACGGAAAGACGTAACGATAAGCTCCTAACTCAGATTACACAAGCTTTCATTAAAAGAGAACACTGATAATCGATTAATACGCTTCACGAATCGAAGAGACCACTACAAACGAATTTTCAAAAAACTGATTAAGTGCTAATAGCCAGAAGTAGTTAATAGAGGACTAGTTAAAGTGTAATTGTTACTCGTTCGGTGATCACGATATGAGAATGTAACACCTGAAAATGAACATTTCTGTACATATCTTCGGTAATGTGCGATAAGCGTAACTCTTTGAAAGAAATAGTTGAAAAGAGTGAAACAATGAAAAACTATTCAAACACGTAATGATGCGAATGCGAACGATAAATGGAGAAGGGAATTAATTTACTAAAGAATACCGCTAGTGTACGATTGCGAATAGAATAATGCATGTGTATGCGAGCCCATTAAAGTTTTCTAGAAAACTGAAACCTGTTCGTCACAGGAATAAACACGCACAAATACGACATCTTGTGAATGCTCTATTCATTAGATGAAATAGTTATTCGTATAATACCACAATACCATGCTTCAACGCTCGCTTTCATGATACGAACATCGTGTAAACGTGAAATTTAATCCAAACAGCAGACTGATGACAAGCATATTGTGAGAGCTGAGCCATCCTTCAGTTTAGTGTTGGCTCGGTGGCCACCGAAAATCGATCGGTAATTACCGACGATTTTGCGGTGGTCCCCGACTATCGGTGAATACCGAGTTGTGGTGATTACCGACCCGTCGGTGACCCCCGACCGCAACCGACCAGGCTTGCTCGGTCGGTGACGGTGGCAAACCACTGGGCAGTAACAACCGATCGGCGACTGACCGATGCGGTCGGTGAATGCCGAGTTGCGGTAATCACCGACAGGGCTCTCCATCGGTGAGCACCGAGAAAAATCTTGCGGTTCCCAACACTACTTCAGATTGCAAAGAGTAAAAATGAGAGATACGAATCGTCATACGAATAATTCTTAATTGTAATTCGACAATTTTTTTAGTTAAAATACCAACTTCAACACTCATATATTTACTTCATGCATCCTTGCAAAAACATATTACTCAAATCATTCAAATGAACGAAAATCAACTCAAGGTCGACTAATTAATCAAATGCACTCGCTGATTTGCGTACGAAGCTAGACGTGAGATTGAAAACGAAACATTAAGCAAATTGGAACAACACTTGGAAAAACGTCTGTTTGCTTCGAATATGAATAAATATTACTGTACTGTAAACAGAGTAAATTCTTTTGAATAAAATGCCTCGTTGAAATATAAATATTGGGTATTCTTACTGCTAATTGGAACAGTCCAACCATTAACCGACTGAATACTGATTTTCGATCATAAAGAAATTTATTCAATTCAGAATCAACTTATAGTGCACATAAAACATTGATAACACACACAGTAAACAAAATGTACAAACATAATTATTATTGTACAAACATATCATAAACAATAACAACAAATTTTGAGTACACAATCAATCAGCATAAACGAACCATTCATTTTTGCGCCTCTTGGTGGTCAGTATTGCAACAAAACTAAACAATGAGCATCACTTTAGCATGAATTGATCAGATGAGTTAATTGATGAATGCGTAGATTAAGTTTGAGAGGGGATTTTCGAGTGATCGAAGACAATGTTCCTCAGATCTTTGTGCTCAATAAGAGCGAATCCATTCGCAATATCGGCCGCATTCAACATTTTGAGCATACTTTCTTTGTTATTCACATCAACGCCCATAAAGTTGATCAAGTCAAAATCCTCGATTACTCGACACATCGATTCGTTCATTTCTTTATATCGCTTCAACACCACATCATCCTTCAATCAAAACTCATTGCTATCAAGATAATACACTACGCAGAATTGATTCATTCAACTTGTTTCGTCATTCATATTTTACCCGATAATTGTACACTTGCGTTTTATTCCGCTGCTGACGAATGGCTACTGTGAGCCATCGGCTAAGAATGACTGCCTAAGAAAATATGTTTTACATTTTAGAATGTAAAATGACAGCATTTGATTGTGAAGTTAAAAACCCTCATAACAAATATGTGAACATTAACATCAGTGGAATAAACCACTTTGAGGAAACCTTGTCTTACGAGATAAATGGCTTATCATCTGGGAAAAAACAAAATGATCAATGGATGTTCTAAAAAATCATCACATCAAAAGAATGGAATTGTAATAATGGCTCGAAAAAAAAAACAGGATTTAAAAGGATGAAAAAGAGATCAATAAACGGAAACGTACATCGAGTAACTCGATAAATTTTCGTAAATTCGGTAACTGCTGGAAGAACTCTTCATTGAAAGGAAGATCGTTATCAATCAAATCCATTTTCGAGAGCACATTCACCTGTGCCGTCTCAAGATTTACCATAACCGATAGTGCGCTCAAAACCACCGCAATGAACTTGCCCACATCTGCACAATACACACTGTCGCTAAGGTGCACTACCACAAGACGATGTCCCCATTTCTCAATCTGTCCTCGCAATAACTATATGTATTCACATCACTACTCATCAACAAAAATTATACAGCTGCGAACTACTTAGAATAAACATTTCACTTTTTATTCCTTTTAAGTTAAACTGCATCTTCCATATACTTAGAGGTTAACGACAAAATGATGAAACACAAAAATTTTACAAGAGTTTTTAGCTGACCAAGGAACGGCCTCCTCAAAAATATTTGACCGCATTCATCAGAAAGAATCCCGAAAAACCAAACACTTTGAAACGATAAAAAACTGCAGACTGGGGGCAGAACTGCAACAAAGTAGTGGAACGATCTATTCTTTTCTTTTGCTGTTATCGATCTATTCTTACCTTTTTTGGAAAGGTAATTGCATTACATCTTCTTCGAACATTACTTTGAATATTTATTTCTTCGAACATTACTTCAGATAAGTAAATATTCGAAGTAATGTTCGAAGATGCAATAAATTTCCAAAAAAAAGGAAAGAGTAGATCGATAGTAGCAAAAGCGAAATACAAATCATTGCAACTGACTGATAAAATGCAACGCTACTTACAGTGCGTATGATGGTTGCAATACAATCATCACTATTATAGAGTTCTAATTGTCCAGGAAAATCAATTAGCAAATAACCATCCATCGAAGAAAGTTTTTGATGCAACCATTCCATATTCCTACTCAGCGTTCGCATACAATACCTAAATTTTCAAAGAAAAAATATGATACTGATAAATAATCACTAAAAGTGATTTGCAGAAATTAAACCTATGACAGGCTGGTTCAAACAATATAGCCTTATTCACCACTCTCGTAACACACGACGAAAACAAACTTTCCTAGAAAAACAATAACTCACAAAAATTCATAGTAATCCTCAAAAAAAAAACTCTTCCTTACTATATCGTAGTGCCACAGAAATGAATAATTTCGGTGGCACAGTAATCAAAATTGAATATGAAGCATTACAGTAATGTTTAATTCCTGTATGAGTATGTACTAGTTTGCTAATATTCTCATCAAATGTTATTTATTACAAAATATAACACGCAAAAATGACCAGTTAACCAGAGAAAATGCAGTTGTTATGCGGATCACACCTTAACATGAATGTTGAGAATTCTAAGCAAAACTTACAATAGGTCCAAAACATTGAATGGTAAATTGCATCTAACAAACAAAACATCATGTAATGAGAACAAAAAAGTGCGTAAAACATACCGCAAAGCACCATTTGGTCCGAGCTTTAGACGTTGCATTGTTTCGTCAACAGTGATCAATTCCCGTATATCCACATCGCATTCATAAGGCATAAAGTCGTTAGCTGGATCGAGATTCACGCATACTGTACGTCTACCTAGAGCAGTAAGCAACTGTGACATGCCGCTGCAGTAAGTCGATTTACCAGCTCCCGGTGCTCCAATAATAATTTGTCCAAACATTGATTCCGCCTGTTACGAAGATCTAACCCGAAACAGCACTTGCACGAATGCTTACTGCAACCGGAACGAAAATTTGAAAAAAAACCCAAACACAGCTTTAGTTTTAAACAAAACCTAAAAAACACTGCACCATTCAGTAAAGATTCAGTTTATAATGTATACAGAAAATTTCGTTCATATTTTCAATTGATAGTTCACAGAATGACGACATACGACGAACAAATTTACGGTTCTCATGCAAAGAAACTTCATAGTTCGTTTTGAATAATAAGATCACACGTAAAGTTAGCATGCTTCGGCTAAACGGTCAGTTCAGAAGGAAATATTTAACAACCTAACCAGTCTTTTATATCAGCCACAAGTACGCAGACCGCACAATGAGTACGTGCCTCGTTAATAGTGAAAACCCTTCGTGCACAATCACCGAGGAATCGTTCAATGGCCACGTTTCTGTTGCAAAAGTTCGTGGTCGGATGTGTCGCTTCTCTGCGTCTCTCACTTGACTCCTCAGGACATTGTAGATAAGTAGCAAATCGATTCAGTGATAACCATGCAGCTTGTCGAGAAACCACAGAAAACAACCTCAATCTTACGCTAAGTGTATTGTTTAGGCCGATGAATGTGCGCTAGGGTTTGCAAAATCCCGATCATTTTCTCAATCCTGGAATCGGGATTTGATCACGAGATTGCTCGTCAATCTTCGAATTGAAAAGCAACTTTTGCAGTGTAGGCATGATCGGTAACAAATAAAAAACCAACAAAATCAGCTCGAAAAATGGAAAAACGACCGCTCCCAAACAAATTTTTCTCATCTGTCCATATCAACCGAAAATCACTCGTACTATTGACGAAATTCATCTCGTGCAAGTCATTTTGCCACATTTGTTTGACGGTCTACATGCCCAACCTTGGATAAAGTGAATATAAATGTTAACATTTTCAGCTTCGTTATCCATCTCAATCGCTCTTATAATCACCAATCAACTGATTCTTTGAGACTACTCAAGTGCGATAATAACGATTGTTATAATACCCACACGAGCGAAATTTTTTGGCTAGCATGACCGGTGAGTGCAGAATCGGTTTCTTATAATTATATCCATCACTTCCCAATCCAAGGAGGAAAAGTTTATTTAACTAATTTGAACAGAAGCGCAAGTGGGTAACATAAGATTACGTGTGACTGAGTTTAAAGGGAAAACCGAGGATAAGTTTCGCGGATTGGGTGGGGTAAGATAGCTTAGCATGGTCTAATTTACAAGACGCAAATATTTAAAAAATATCCAGTTGATACTGCAGAGTAAATTTTCAGGGGTATTCGATATCAGTTTGGAGAAAGGTAATGAAAATTAGACGAAGGCAGTACGAAGGTGCGCAATGAATGTAATACAGTACAAGTGAACAAAGAGACGGGAGGAAGACTCCGGGAATTTTGTGATCATGTGATGATATGTTGTGATATTATACCATGTGACGATACATTTGTAACAGTAATTGTCGCAAAACCCTCACTACTCTCTGCGAAGAGTGAGGGATGTACAAAGATTAAAGTGTTGTAAAATTTTGACGAAAGAGCTAAATTTATAGCTGTTTCGTGTAATGCCCTTTGACTGGGACAGAGTCTGGCGACGTGCTTTTTTCTATGCTTGAGGTCTGAGAATTTCGGGCAAGTTCTAAACAGCTGGAATTCTTTCCAACACACGTAAGCACTCACCACCCTGGATTTGGTAGCAACTTGCTTGCTGATGCACTTTTTGGTGTCACTTGTCGGCATTTGCAACAGACCAGCTGTTTCGCGAGACGGGGGTAGGAACCCGTCTAGCGAACAACTCGGCCTTTCGTTTTTTTTTTGTCGAAAGTTGATGATTTAAACAGAAAATGATGTGTGTTATGATATGTGTCAAACGATAATGACATGTGCTACGGAACAGTAGTAGCAAAAGGAATTTATAATTCCTTCCTGTAAACTGAGGAAAGTGAAGTGAATCATGACATCCGTAAAGAATTTTTTCAACACTGGTGAATGTAATCCTATCTGAATCGTATCACGTACATATAACGTCTAAACAGACGTCAACACTGATCAACGCTAGCACTTAAGGCATCGGAATCTTAGGCTAAACATAAGAGATAGATTGAATTCCTCAAGAGCAGATACCATCACAATTTCCTGAAACTATATGTTCTGAACAATTCGGTGGTATCAAAACACCACCGCGTTATCGGGCGAAGCTCAAGAGTCACTCATCCGATTTCTAATTTAAAAAAAAAAGAAGATACGGAGAAGGCTTGCTTACTTTCGACACTTGTCGGTGGGATCGTTTTAATCGAGTTGCACTCTTTTTGCACATTCGCCGCTCTTTCCTTCGTTACTTCGAACAAATGCATTTCAGTGATTACGTTGCTGCTCGCGTCATTACTGTTCAGGATGCCTTTAGTTTGAAAATTGTGATTCTGATAATCCTATTTTGCTCCATAGACTGATCAACACACGTACAATGTATGGACATGAGCAGCAAAATCTGGTCACTAAGCCTGGAAAATAACTCCGAAAATTGATGTGTTCATTTGAAGCCAACCATATTGGCTTGGTAAAATGTAAATGTATGGAGCATCCGAAACTGTGAAAAAATAGATGTAACTACAGTCGAATCTGATAATTTAGCTAGTTGTCTATCGAAATACGGTTTTATGGACAATTGAAATTTCTATCAGGAACCACTTGTAAGGTATGAGAAAACTTTCTATAGAGTCTTGCAACTGAAGTAAGTAACATCTTGGAACGATGCACTGCACTAGGTTACGGCATAATGAAGTGTGTGGTGACAAAAAGCAGAATGCACGTTTTCCAGAGAATTGAAGTTTCATTCAGCAATTGTATTCATTTTGTCGGCTACGAGAAATTTGTTTCTGAAGAAGAAACAAGGCATTCATTTCAACGCATTAGTTGCAACAAGAGAAAAACGGGCTTTGTGTGTAGCAAAAATAAGGTGAATATGGAACATAATCCAAGTATAATGTTTATTCATTAAGTTCGAATAAAAATTATCAAAGATCACTGACAACTGCTCAGAAATAACGATGAACGATAACGTTGCACACAAAGTGATAACCATCCACTCTATTTCATTTCAGATTGACCTCAAATTGCGCAACTATCTCTCCAATCGAGTGCTCTTCTCAGTCGAGTTCAAAATTAAAAATAAGCATTTCTTAAGAAAATATTCTAATCAACTCCTAAGAATTCTCATAGTTTCAGACATAAACTTTCTTACAACCATACAGTTTAGCATAGTGAGGGTTCGATTGGAATCCGACTGAATCGAATTTTTAAGATTCCAACCGGATTTTGAAATTATCGGTCCGGATCCGTCCAAATCTGTTGTTCAAAATTTCAAAATTCGTTATTCTGACTGAACCTGAAAATCATTCGATCGGAATCTACGTTTCGTCGGATTTTATCGATCGAACCTCGATTGTATACCATCATTACTTTAGCGCTGAATGCCTCTAAAAAGTACCGAAGAAGACTTTAAAAAGCGCTTAACAATCAAAATATAAATTTATAAAGAAATGAATATCTAATAAGCTACAACGTGAGTATTACGTAATTGATTAATTATCATCATTTCTTAATTTAGATTAATGAATTCGATTTTCAGATCATCTTGGTTTTGTCCACAGCACGAGACTAGTATTGTATTCACTTTGTAAACGCATCGCCTGCAATTAGAATTCCAACTGCTTGTAATAATTTCGAAGTGATTTACTATGTGAGTTCGACCCTACGTATTTGAATTTGACGGCATCGCTGAAAATATGAGCACACACTGAATGTGTGAAAAAACTTCAGAGTATGTTATATGTCCGAATATATCAACATGTCGCAATAAAAAAAGACTTTGGAATGCTCAGAGTAATTGTTTGGAGTGAACCATTATCCTGGTTTCTTACGGTTTTGATGCATTGGCAGTTCATTATTCATCCAATTCTGAACCTTGATAAATGCTCCAATACAACCAAAACATTTCGAATCAATTATGATGCTTACTCACCTCCTCTTTCAGTCTTGAATAATTTGTCTCGGCATCTTTTACTGCAGCTGCTTCTCGTAACGTAGCACTGTTCTGTTCAATGTATTGCCACTTTTTCTGCACATTTTTTAACTGGAACGTGAGGCTTTAATTAGAAACAGGTGAATCACGGTTAGGTTGATTAAACATTTGAACTTGCTGCTTTTTCGGAACGAATGATATGGTAGTAGGCGGTGATCATAATGATAATCGCAAATGTGGTTGAAATAATGAGCGTAAATCATCATTCTCAGTGATGTTGTGAAACGGATGGATTGTGATCCAGTGGGAAATAACTTGTTCAGCCGACAGTTACAAACAATGTCAGTGTCTCAGTTGTAGGATCAAAATTAATTTCTAAAAACTCCGTAAGATTTTATGAATAAGCACTGTTATACTTCTGTACAACGAAACTATAACTTTCTTTCAGTTTGCATTCAGTGAACTTTAAAAATGTTTTTCTTAGGACCCAATGAGAGGTTTCAGCCCGCAGACCCTCTCGTCAGACACAATATTAAGATTTACCGTCGTATATTCATCGTTATCGTTTAACTGTGCTTGTGCATTCGCCAGATCTCTTGTGAGTTGCTGATTTTTGCTTTCAACAGCTGGTAGAATCTCGTTCAACTGATCGCGACGATGTTGTAATCCCTAGACATGCATTAACTCATCAGTGAAATAAACTCCAATTAAATTTAATGGCCTTCACGTTTTTGGTGATCATTGTTCCTTAATTATGGAACAGGAATACTGTCGTTACGGTCTATGAAAACGAGTGATCAAATGGACGGTATTCTTGAGTTCTGTCGTTTTATTATAACCGAGCAACTGATGAGTAATTAATGATTGCTTCATAAAACTGTCACTTATTAAATAACTTCCAAGACATTCAGCATATGCAAACTCAGTGTCCATTTGCTTAGAGTTCATTTGTGATGCGATAAGCAGAGACTGATTCTAACAAATATTTTTAAATGATCTGATGTATCGGAATGAATTTCATTGCTCATTTGAATTAACAGCAAAACACTTTACCATTCGACCACTCATCCACAAAGCTGCTGCAATAAAATACAGTTCACAGCTAGAGGCGCTGATTAAAAAGGTTCAGTATATCCAAGTTAATGCACATCATTGAAAACTTACAAAAATAATCACTGCCAGTAGCATTATTGCTGCTATTCTCATGATACTAATGATAATAATTGTTATTGCTATCGCTGTTATTACCGATAAAATGATGTATACCCACCTGTTTCTTCTGTTCAATATCCGCTCTCAACGCATTACGATCTTCGAACTCTTCCATTTTGTTGTTCATTTCATGCATTCGTTGTACAAAATTACTCATGTCGGATCTTAGTTTACGTTCGTTTTCTTCCAATGTAATCAGCTCTTCTTGCAAGCGAACGTGTACTTTAAATCAGTTCCAGTCAAAATCAACGCAACAAAGAAGTACAGCAAAACGAAGCCAGATAGATCATCACGGGCGATATCGCCAATTTTACAGTATCTAGGGGAGTGTTTAAAGTCAAAAGATCGAGCTTGGCGCAACTTAGAGCTTTAGGTAGTCACTGGAATAGGAGGGTTGGCTGATTACATGATCTTACAAATTAACTGCCTTATCATGCACCCCAAATATGACGTTATTAAGCGAATGTAGTTAACAATAAGTCATAATCTTGATGTGATAGGGTTGCTGTTGTGTAATATGAAATAGAGATCAGATAATATAGAAAATAGAGATAAGGAAGGCCGTGAGTAGATAACTAAGTTTCAATAATGTTAATTGCTATCAATGATGCTTAGGCTCCTGAACCAAAAAAATTTTCTTGACTTCCTCAAAAACATATCAAAGCAACATTCAGTAGCCGCAGCTAAAATCGGCACGATATTTTTTAGGAGCCGGAGGGAAGCGAAGCAAACTTCGGATCCGGAGCCGAAGTCTTAGAAAATGTGAAGACGGAGCCGGGGCCGCGTCAATATTTTCAAACCGGGCATCATTGGTTAGGACATTAATTTCTTGAAAGAGCCCACTTCAGAAATCTGAAGCCCGTATGCACTGTTATCGTTATCATCATTTATTCGTGGAAGCTATCGATATTACGGTCTTCCGAATAATATGCATCAATCTCCAATTGTTTAGACCGCAATGCATTCGTTGCTAATATATACTCCTCGAAATCACGTGCACCGAGAAGAAGAAATGTTGGAGTGTTGAAACTCGCAGTTTCAGCCCCCCCCCCCCTCTCTCTCCCCACAAAAAAATGCGAGCTAAAATCAAAAATTCGAAACTTCAGTTTTGGAATTGGAATCGAAGCCGAACTACTGAAAAATTCAGAGCAGGAACCGAAAACTTGGAAAAGCAAGGCCGGAACTGGAGCCGGAATTTCAAAAATGCGCAGCTGAAGTCGGATCCGAGACTTCGAAGCTGAAAAATGCGGAGCGGAATCTGAGTCAATTTTTTTTTTGAAATTAGACATCACTGGCTAATATGGTATATTTTCGAGTTAATATGATTTCGTCGATATACAAAATATGATATTTGAAGTGTTCCTGGAACGCTTTCGTGAAGAATGGATATCATCCAATTAATTGCAAACATGCAATGATACCACTTAACCGCAACCTCTAATTTTTGTATAGTCATTACATTTTGATGCATGTAAAAGAGAGATGCGATAAGCCAGCAATCGTTTACGAAAAGATGGTTTGCAAGCACACCATTTCATTTCAAATACAATTTCCAGTTGCTAAAGTTCTCATCATTCAAACTTATCGATGTCATATTGAGTCATTTACGAATTTTCTCATTATATTTCTCACTTCAATGCTCAAGAATCGAATTCGGAGAGTTTCGTTGAAAATGAGTAATATTTTAAACATACAATCTTGAAGTTGTGATGAGGATATGGTTGGATCGTTGAATGACATCACTGCAGATGCATCCAAACTAGTTGCAGCAGTTGTAAGGTCTGTTTTGGTGCAATTCAATGAAATTATTTCAAGAAAACGTAAGATATCTTCTGAATTGTGCACAACTCGATTCTCTTGTTCTATTTTGAGTTGTTCATACGAGTCCAAAAATTCATCGATTTGAATCTCTTTCATTTTCAGCTCACGATATTTTTCGCTCTTCTCACCTGAAGAAATGGAGGAATCAAGTTGAGGGAAAGTTTCACGTGTAGTTGTATGGTTCATAGCTAAATTCGAACCTGACCATTTTGTTATTACTTGACTTTAGATGAAATTTTCGCATCCGTTATATGCAATAATGTGGATAGTCAAATGAAAATGATCAGATCAGAAAATGATAATAACTTAGAGGCAAATGAATCGATAACAATTTTGAAGTGATAAGAACGGTACATTAAATTAACCGTTTCTTATTCGCAAGAACATACCTATTATACCATCATATTCGCTTTCGAATTCACGTAGCTCTTCGTTACATTGATCGATATTTTCCATTATCGAATCGATCCTTCAAAAAAAAAAACAAAAAATAAATTCATCTGAACGTTTGATTATTTCATTGTTCACGGAAAATCACGTCATCTAATAATTTGCTTAAATCGTCAAAAACATTGGCAGATGTGTATCCGGAAATAATTTAAGACATTTTTAAAACAAGCAGCAAACTTAACTGTTTTTGCATAGCATTCACTTCATCAGTCGTTTTAATAACGATCTGTTTGAGTCTCTCTCTTTGCTCTTGAGGTGTGCCTTCAGCATTCATTTCTTCACTTATCGCTGCTTTCTTAGCCTCCATTTCGGCTAGTCGCTCGTGGAGCAACACTGATCGCAAAAAAAATCAGTGGAACGAATATGACAATGGTAGTTGTATAAATGATGATAATATTATTATTTTCATTATTATTGTTATTTTCTAGCATTAGTTTCACTCTGATTTTTGGTGAATATGTGGGTAATTTAGCAAACTAAACAGCTGAAAGCCTCCAACTAGCTCTTTGTTTAAGCGTAGAATTGGCCATTTCTTCATCCAATTCCTCTTTTCGTTGATTCAGTTCAGACAGTTGTTGTTCCTTCGTACTGTAATCCTCATTTAGCCTTAATGCCTCTTGCTTCAGTTCTTCGAATTGCTCACGGACACTTATATCCTGAATATAAAAACGATTTGAAAAGTCATCTACATTTCCATTGATTTCATCGAGTTTATTTGGATCAAATTTATCGACCAATCCTTGTTGGACCTTTGTTTATGGTGTTACTTGCAGTTATATGGGAGTGGATTATTATTCTTAGGATTAGATTTTATGCCATCTTACCATATCACTTATTATGTCACCATTTTTTGCTTTCTCTGAATCGATTTGCTTTTGAATCTCTTCGATTTCTTTCTCACTTTGTTGACGATCAGCAAATAGTTCATGCAAACTTTTTTCAGCTTCATCGTTTCGCAATCGGAGTTCGTTTAGCTCTTCTTTCAGCTCGCCCAAATCCCAGTTTGTATTCAGTCTATCGACGATCTTGAATAATGAAACGCGATTAAACTTCGGTCTCATCCTCTCATTCAATAAACCACCGCTGAGTGGATGCCTTTCCACTCAGTCGTGCTCCTGTATTTCCTAATTTTTTAGGGTTCTCAAAACCCTGTACAGCTTCTTTTTTGTGTTATTTGATGCAAATCAATGTGCTATGGAATCGGTTTGCCTCTGATCTATATTTTCGTCTGATGTTCGTGAAGTGGTTATGAATGGATTGTTGCCGTCTCTTCTCACCGATCAGCGTATGTGGGTACGAGCAGCTTTTGTTCAATAAGACAAAAGCAATAAATCATTTCATGCGAAATCATCCAGGATTTTATTTAAGTTCAGCGAACAGCATCATCAATATCTCGGAATGTTGATTACTAAACGAAAAAAAGTGTAGCAATCAAAATTCTTCGCTATTAATGCCAAAAGTCAGTTGAATGGAAGAGAAGAATCGTCCGGTTATTCAGATGAATTTTCAGTTGCACTTTCGTTTGTTAGTTGATGCAAACATCTGATTTTCGTTGTGCAAGTTCTCTATTCACAGGGTTATACGGGATTATCGACATGTTGCCTTTCTGTTGAGATTTGCTTTGCTCTTTTACGAATCTTAATGAAACTGCTACAAAAATCACAATCTATTACCATATTACAATCCAAAAGACGCCCTTGTAGATCGCGGATTGTATTCGCTTCTTCTTCAGCCCTGAAGCGAAAAAATAACGCAAAATTTTTTCAGTCATATCGGTCATCTGCAAATTCTAATCTTATTATTACAATTCTGAAAGTGCCACTATTAACTCAGTAATGATTAGCAACAACGCGGCTGCATTTAAAAATGACTTTATGGAGAAACCTTCGATAAGCACTCCTCTCAACAAAATAGCACTCTCAGAGAGTTTCATTCCGAATGGCCACAATGCATAGATGATTTCGAATGGCAATTTTTTAAAATGAACCTTCTTTCATAAATCATCAAATTTTGCTGATCTCGTTCGCCTCTGTCCAATTCTTTTCTCAACATTTCAATTTCGGATGAAAGCTCACTGCTTTTTTGCCGTAATAATGAAATGTAATAGGATGTATCAAGAATTTGCCGATTTGCTGAAAATGTTGCAGCATATAGATGTACACATCAATGTATAGCTGAATAAATGACTCATCTGAAGAAGTACCCAAGTACTGTGACTATTTGGTAGGGAATACTCAGCAGATTCAATGACTGTAATGATATCATTGACACTGAGTTCATGATAATGTCAACTGATATCAACTATGAACATAATAACTGTTCACGGCACCATCATGGATGCTATCAAAATAATTTTCATCATGACGGTATTAATATCATTTCAATCACCTTGATATTGTGAAAACGAGTATAAATAGAACTATTGTTTAATGAAATGATAATATGATCACTAATGAGAAGTAATATCACAATCACTAGCAGATGCACATCATCATCATGAAACATACCTCCGATTCTACTAGGTGGAGCACGAACACCGGATAAACCTTGCTGTGTGATAGGCCTCATTGAAGAACCAGGCGGTGCGACATTTCGACTGAAACCAGATGTCGGAGGACGCACAATTGAAGTAGTGCTTTGAGTTGCCGTACCCGCTCGACTTTGAACGCGTTCACCCTGAATTCTCATGGCATTTGCAATTTCCTTCAACGCTATTTCCAGCGCTGAACTCAAGCATTAATTAGAATATGGCTCTGAATTTCCAATACTTGAAACCTGATTTGAATATATCATTAGCAACACCAACAAAAGTCGAATCATAACGAGAAATTAACGATGAGTAACCAGTGAAGTGCGTGGTGGCTGCATGATTCCAGTTCGGCTCACTGCAATGAAATAAAATAAATAAACTATCTGCAAAATATATTCTGAATTTATTCATTGGTAATTATTCGAATGTAATAAGAAATATTGCTTGGAAACAAACGTATTTCTTTGCTCGTACAAAGATAATATTCTTGCATAATTGTAATTATAATAAAAATGATCATAAAAAATTAAAGATTATTGACAACAAAGCTGGGACAATGCTATCCTTACTATAAAGTTATTCTGGAGTATTGGTCTACATACAAGCGAATTTAGCCTTGGTCCCACAACATCCACTCCATTTGGCTGCGGATCTACTTATAGCAGTAATTTGCAAATTTGGAGAGAACGCGATCCACTAGAGTGGCCATTAACTATTAAGCTATGATGCAACATAACCTGAACATTCGGATTAGTAACTATGTTTTCGAGAAGAAAGTCTTCACTTAAGAACGATTCATTTGCATGCAGGTTACTAAAGTAAAAAATGAATCGAATTTAATTGCCTTCATTCTCAGTCAAAATTGTAAGAGAACTCGTATTTTTTCTCCAACGTATGAAAATTCAAGTGAGTGAAGTTAATTGAGCATTTGGGATTGCTGTCCGGCTGTAATATTTTGATGATCTTAAGGCTTTTTTCAATTAGTGATCGTCGTTGCCTCCTACTCTACGCATCTATGTATACGTCGAACCTTCCAAAGTGATACATCACCTTACACTTACGGGTGTCATGGCCTTTAGTTCCCTCCCGTTGAGCTTATACATGCACATGGTCCTTACCTGCACGCTGTACAAGGTTACCGTCTGCAGTCATTGATGTTCTACTGAGAGGACGTTCATTTACGTCTGAAAAATAATTGATCTTCTTTTGAAGCATTTGCTATGAACTTAATATTTGTTGAATCATTCGAGCATTATTTCATAGTACAACATAGCACAATGTTGTTCAGTAACTGTTATACATAAGTTTTCAGTCGTAAGATGAATAGCTAAGCAAGAAATTCATATCATGGAATCATGAAATGACCGTTCACAAAGCAACAAATTGCGTTTTCGGTTACTATTAATTTTAAGAATTCAAAAGTTACTCCTTGATGCTGTAGTAGGACGTCTTACGCCACGTGCTGAAGTGGCTCGTGATCCAGCTGAAGTTTTTGGTCGAGATGATGATATTGAATAGGATGACATAATTCTAATAGCTGAAACAATGTGTTAGAACCGTTCAGGTTACTATAATCAATTTTTTTATTGTTACTGTGGTTATGGCTGATCCCCATAAGAACGAGGGTTAAATTTGAGCAAATACATATGAGTATTATACTGAAAGCAATAATACTGGCTATGTATGATTCAGTGTTGGATGAATTTTTTTAAAAACTATACTTGGAGTGTAAAAAACATGAGAACTGTTTTCACAATGTATCTATTTGCAAAAACAAGATTGATTGACATTATATGATAGATGACTTATTTTTGAATAAAACGCAACAACCATGACTACTTTTGTGTCGTTGTGAATGAGGGAATGACGAACCTCATCAACTGATCACCGCATGTAGTCAGACTTGTTACCATGACAACATATCCTAGGACAGAGTCGATCGCACCTATCTTACATCTAATAGTGTTGCAGTTCATTCATTGTTCCAAAAGTGCGAATGAACACAAAAATACGAACGACTTAAGGGGAACGAACGCTCGGATGATGACAATATTGATGATAACAATAAAATTATACCCATTAGCGGTGGTAAGAACGCGAGAAAAAAAAGATAAATATCGCAACAACATTGATTGTCTTATCTTTACATTCCGCTTGGTTGTTATTTTATTATTATCTAACAGTATCACTATCACCACTGTTCACTTATTTTTAACGAGCACATTCTTAGGTAGTTTTTCTTAGCTAAAGCTCGATTCGTTTATCCGAGCCTACTAATGATATTAAATAAAACTGATTTGCTTTCTTCTAGTGGTCAAATTACTAGTAGTAATATCACTTAAAGTTGGCTCAATGGCCAGCGATCGAAATCGAAAGCAGTTGATCGACCGGCAAGATCGGAAAGTCGAATTTCAATGGTCACTGATAGCGTGCTCGGTAGCCTGCCACAGAAAAAATATTTTGGTTCGTACGTCCAGTATTAATGATACAATAGTAATAATTGTGATAACAGCAACAACAGTTATAATCAACATATGATAATGATAAAAAGACACATTGATTGATGATGACAAGAATGATAGCGGTAGTGATAGGAATAATTGTAACAATGATCATAGTGAAGATTAACGATATTATTACGATAATAACAATGATAGCAATAGGATAATAACAACTTATTATTATCACTACTAATAAAGTTGATGGAAAAAATGTCGGGAATATATTTGCTCAATATACTTATTTGTTTATGTTTATTTTATTACACTGCTATTTTCCTTGACTTGAATTGGTTCCGTGCCGTTCGCAATCGAAGATGGCTGGAACGAATTAAAATCACAAATTTCTCCAAGAACCAGATTTTTCTTATTAACACCCCATTCATTTACTCATTCATCAATTGCGTATCAATTTTCAGTGTACATTTCGAAGGAACGTCTTTTATTCCGTCTTCAACGGTATGTTCTGAAGCTTTTTACACCAATAATTCAGACTCCATTTTTTCTTCAAACGGATCGCTTTAAAAGTCAAATCAAATCACACAAATCGAACCATTAACCAACGAATAAATTTGAGATGCATTTTCTTTCAATTTCATTTTCCTTTCCATTTCATTCACGCACTACTTCAAACATCTACTTACTTCGTTGCCGATATGGTATTGTGGGTGTTCCTCTTCTGTTTGCTTTCTTCACGGAGAAATTCATATTAACTGTGTTCACGATACAAAAATTCGCTTTTTAAACTAATCATATTCATGGTATAATTCTCACTGCCATTTTTCGGTAACGGTTTAGCTGTATATAATAGCGATAGCAGTAGTAATATAATTCATAATAATAGTAATAATGATAATAGTAATAATAATAATAACAATAATAATAATAATAATAATAATAATAATAATAGCAATAGTAGTTATTATTATAAAAACAATAATGGCAAGTTGAATGATGATGACGGTAACATTAGAGAAACTCAATATATCGGCAGTGACCACAAAAACAATGACCATGAGAATTAATTGCGTATGAGGATTAACATTCTGTTTTGTTAAGGTGAAATGAAGGACTTCTCATGAGCACCTATCATCGTTATTTTTACATTTTAATGCGCATATTCAAATGCAATTATTTTGCAAAGAAGTTATCATTTCATTCATCATCTAATATTTCCATCTTTTTATGAACACAGTGCATGCTTGTAGAATAAACTTTTAGGTTGAATCAACTTTTAGGCTCAATTCGATACACAACAATCTTTTTCTGTGATGCACTTCATAATTTTTGTTGCTGTTCTTACCACCATCGCAAGTGGCATTGTCGTTCCAACAGAATATGAACGGTAGTAAGAAAACATTTCAGCAAAATTGTATCGCTTGAAAACTTTTCTAGTTCATTTCTGATTGGCTGAATTTTGATAGGGGAAAAATGTAATCTCGCAATTCTGCAATAAAATGCATGATTGTACTGCTTGCAAGTGTCTAGTGATCGAATTTCGTCAATACTTGGACATTAGCCGGTCAAAACATACTTTTATGTAACAACCACTGCAACTAATTCACTATTTTCCAGCTATGCCGATTTATGAGAATGTCATACGTTATGTATTGCAGAGCCTTTGCGGTGTTTCAAATCATTCCAAGATCTGAAGAAGAAGTGAAAATGCTCTCGAAACTCTATGGAAATAGCGATCAGATGGTATGTTCACTGATCAGATAACGCTTTTACTGATCCTCTCGAGGCAATCATGTGCAGCATATTTTATTATTAGATATCGATTATGCAACTGAGTACGAAATGGAGAATAACGGTGCGAGCAAGTAAGATAGCCGATTGTGAAGAGTCAGCTTAATGATCTACTAGTTGTCGAATGATGCAACTGAATGCGAATCAGATTTATAGTGTGACTACCTTCGAAAGGTGTTCAAGCAAACAAAAAAGTGATTTTGAAAGGCCTTGTTGAACAGAGTAATAAAATCTAAAATAACTAACAAAGAAGCATATAATCAATGCGAGGCATGCGATATCAAACAAAAACAATATTCAGTTTCATAAAACAGTTTCAATTTAAGCATAATTCTAAAGTCCTATTAGAAAGAAGGACACAGTGGTTATTTGTAGTTGGACTTCTGGAAAGCACCATCATCAGTGAACAACTCAGTTGATGTGATGGTATATCCAGAATACAAACAAAATTTCACGTATTGGCTTCAAACTGTGGAATTGCCGTATCGAGTACTCACCAATGATCTTGCAGCGTATGACTTATTATCATTGATTGCCACTTCATATGTTTCGTTGCTAGATTTTATCTTGAAAGCAATAATGGTGATTTTCAGCATGAGTTGAAAGAATAAAAAGAGTGGAAATGTGATTGTTTGATTAAGTTTAAGAGTATGCTTAAGATTTATGAACAACAGTGTGAAAGTTGAAAATGCACAATTTTGATTATTAACTTCATCAGTTTGCTAGAGTTTATTGCCAATTATAGAATTAGTAACACGTGAATTGCAGTAGTATCTCTCGCAACAATCTCACTAACTAGAAAGGAAACGCAAACTCAGAGCTTCTCGACAAAAAAAAATTCGTAACTGAAAGGCATTCCATAGCATGCAGTTTTTTCACGAAACCCCAACTGCGTTCATTCGTATCACTCATGCATACTACAAATGAGTAATAAAATGGGTTGCAATAGAACTGAAGAGACATTCTTTCAGTAGAACTTCCACCCGATTGCTTTGTTTAGTAAACCGGATCAAATGTAAAGCAATAAAATATACTTTTAAATTTGTGAGAATTTCTTCCTGAAAACACCTGAAATAGATACATGGAGTGACCCATTCGCCTAGATACCTCCTAAGCAAAATCAAATCACCAAATTCATTGAGTTATGCTTCACATTAGAATGCAAAAGAACCTGAAGAAATACAAAACTGATTTGAAATTGGTTCATCCCATGAAATCTGAATTGAAAAACACACTTCGTTTCTAGTTCCATTGCACTTGCTTAATTTCCTTATTAATGCATTCCCAACAAATTGTTATTGCTGCTGATCAAATGAATGAAAAGCTTTCAGCATTTATTTGATTATAAGTATTCGTGAGATAGAATAGGAATCATCCATTGCAGATGATTTTTATTCTGAAATGTAGCAATTTTTGAACTGCCGCCGCGCCCAAAAATATCGGATTAGAAATCTTCAGACTGCATCGTCATTTTCAAATCAATGATTTTCATTTTATAGACTAATTCAAAAATATGAGACGACAAGTCGGCTCGACTATCAAAATAAATTTTTCGACAAAGACCGTCGTCTAAAAGATCAGGCAGATACTCGAACTCGAAACGACGATACCATGCGAGCTTTAAATTCACTGCCGATGGGCGAATATTATTCTTACGATCAAATTGTTGAATGGATGCAAAAGTTGCAGCATTTGAATCCAAGTTTTGTGCGACAAATTTCAATTGGAACCACCCATGAAGGAAGGAATATCGTTGGACTTATTGTAAGAATTGTCTCTATTCATTCGATTTTACGTTGCAAATGCTTCAAAAAAAAGGAACGATCTATCCTTGCCAATGTGCTAACTGGTATATTAACAAAGGAAGATGCTTCGCACTCATTCACTGAACGTGATCAGAATCAGTAACTTTCAATCAAATAAAAACGAAACGGTACGACCATAAATGACATGAAGATTTTTGGTAACTGCCAGATTATAAGAAAGCAAATTCGTAATCAGTGTGAAAATCTTTACAAGCTGACGAAGGCCTTGGTCATATCTTCATGCATCATTCCCTTGTATGTGCCAGTTTGCAGAAAGTTTCAGCGATCACACATTTGTTCAGCTCTTACTTAATTTTCTCATTAATTTTCTCCAAAGAAATTTGGGAGAAGCATGTAAGTAAGGTTTACTCAGTGGCTAGCGCATAATTCGCCCTATGCATGCTGTTCTTAGCGAGTGAGATTGAAGCATCACAACAATTGTGAAGATAATAATGATAATGAAGTGGTAATATTGGTTCAGATTGGTAAAAATATGAATAATAACGCACGGATCGTTTGGATGGATGCAGGAATACATGCAAGAGAATGGGCTTCCATTCATACTGCGCTCTACTTCATCCAACAGGCTAATTTTAATTGAACTCTTTGATCGATTACGAACTCTTGAACTGCTTGTTTACGAATTTTCATTTGATTGATTCGACTATTTGCTTTCGTAATAAGAGTGATAGTGATAATGCTGGACAGCAGTAAACAAAGTAACAATAATGCGAATAATAACGTCTCCAATGATAGCAGCATCGTTGATAACGGTAATAACTGTTATTGCTATTTGCAGCTGATTTCTAGGTATGGGCAAGATCCGAAAATTACCGAATACGTAAACACGTTGAACATTTACATCTTCCCATGCCTCAATCCGGACGGCTATGAGTATACTCGATCTGATCCACACAAACCAGCAGTGCGATCATTTATCTTTGTGCCAGTTCACTTAAATCTTAAAAAATCTGATTCCTCAAAACGAATTCTGCGGATTACTGCTACACTTATCAGAGAATGATATTGAAAAGAAAGAATGAGGAACTTCCTTAAAGCTAAGGCAATATATTCGACTCACTCGTACATTCAAAGTAGCCAAATCATTGCTATTTAAGATCCTTGCTATGACGATTACTTAAGAAATTAAAGCAGCTGTTCGATGTGCATTTTTAGGTGAGAATGTGGCGTAAAAACAGGTCTCCTGAAAAATGCGTCGACAAGGATAGTAAAACAGTGTGCTGCAAAGGTGTTGATTTGAATCGAAACTTTGCATTTCGTTTCGCAGGTTAATTCATTTCAATGTTTATCCTCTTTGAAATGAATTCTTCCAAATTAGGAATGTGTGTAGATATCATCCGGTAATTTTCGTTTCATTAAGTGTTCTTGATCGTACAATGACGAGAAAATGAAATTTGATCGATAGAAAATGGCAAAAGTTTCTGAATGAAGAAGTTGCAGTTGAGATTGTATCAATCACTAGCCACATATGCTATTCTCTTTCGAAAATAATTTCAGAAATTGGTTCAAGTTCTTCACCTTGCTCTGAAATTTATCATGGTAACTATGCTTTCAGCGAGCCCGAGTCCAGGTAGCTAATTTTATGCTAACTTCATACTTCTTGAAAAATATAAGATAACTTGTCTCACGCAACGTGGCGATCGTTCAGCAATTTCACTGCGTTGATTGAAAAATCAGCATTTTGCAGAGCAATTCGCGATGCAGTTTTGTCGCTAAGCAATCGAATTGATGCATACATAACGCTGCATACTTACTCGCAATTATGGATCTATCCATATTCACATAAAAAGCATGCATATTCTGAGGATGTTAATGATCTGGTGGGTTTTTTTAAAAAACAAATGTTGTTAACCGCGACAACGTTCATCGCTACATTCTGATAGTTATTTTTTAACTTTCCAGTTTCATTTCTTTCTGGAACTGGACCCTTCTTCCCTATAATCTTTGTTGTTCCAAAAACGGTGAGAATCTGGTTTTGAAGCGAACAAACATCTACACGTAAATGTTGCATTCTGCTGTTGCAGAAATCATTAGCGAGAAAGGCTGTTGCATCATTGCAGCAGCTTTATGGAACGCATTATCGATACGGAACTGGACCAGAAATTATTTGTTAGTCCTATCAAATTTTTTATCAGCGTTTTCGTTGTTCTACGAAATATTTCTCACAATGGTGCAATGTTCGAAGATGAGTGCTAATTGAGCCACAAATGATCTAATACCGATTATGAGGCATATGTTCTACTGAAAATTTGAATACGACCACAATTTCTAGCCAATAATCGCAAATTGTTTTAGATCCATACGCTGGCGGATCATGTGACTGGGCCAAGGAAACTGCCAAAATTAAATACACCTATACACTTGAATTGAGACCATCCTCTTTTGGTAAATTTTATTGAAGCAAAACAATGATACTTTAATTAGCAGCAAATAGTAATAATATTGACAATACTCATAGTAATAATTGGCGCTGGGCATGCTACTGAAGAAAAGTGGCATCGCTAGTCGCTAATTCCCCAAAAAATATTCTTGTTCAAGTAAATATAATCCGCTAGTACCGTTGCATACGAAAACTTTACGCTAGAAGTGCCACTGCTCAGAAAAGCAGCGATATGTTTCATTAAAACGCTGCTCAGCAAAATTGGTCCGCTGATCGCTACTTTCAAATTTCAAATCTTCAATTGCATACTTTTCTAACGAGAATAAGAATGAAGAAAACTTCACTACACTGTACCATAATTGATTTAAAGTCACACTACTCAGTGAGCTCAAGCAGAGTGCTAGTGGTGGTGCGAACATTTGAGCTATGACTGAACATTCAGCTTCGAGTTGTTAGGACGAGTACGAGCGCGGAAGGTTCAAATTTAGCAGTTGTCAGTGTTTAGCAGTTGTCAATTTAGCCAGTTTCTTAAATATCATGATGTTGGGGAAAATAAGCATTCCCTTGCAGACGAAAAGCAGCGAGTTAGTGTGCCGTTGCCCACCACTGCTAATAATGATAATGATTTTAAAATAACAATAATAACACTAGTGATAATATCTGCAGCAGAGTCACAATAATTATCAGAGTTTTTGCTATTCACTACGATTTTATCGTCTTTGTTCCTATATTACTTTCACTTTTTTTCACTTCTTTTATCTGAGATTCAGAAGAATGCCGCAGATGCGGTACGTCTGCCATTGTACGATAAAAAGTTTTTGCTGATTTAGACTATCAACCAGAAGCATCACTCCATTTGACATAGCCAAATTCATTTTTACATTAATTTCGTCAGAAACTTTTGTAGACTGGAATGGTTTCATATTGGATAAACGTCAACTAATCCCAACTGGAAGGGAAACTTTTGAAGGTGTTAAAGTGGTACTCGATAAAGTTATCGAAAATGAGAAACGACGAAACGGTAAAGCGATACTAATTGAGTAATCTATGAATTAACGCATGATAAAATTTGATATTATCTCAAAGTTTTCACTTCCAGCAAAATCTTCGTCAGTGATTCACCGTTATAGATATTTCATATGAATGAGAAATCAGCCGAGGTCGGACGAAACAAAACAATTACCAGTGATTACCATGATAACTTTCCTTATGACTCTCGCATCTGCGCAGTTCTTCTCTTGATTTATTCTCCCTCTGAAATTTTTTCTATTTGTATTTGTTACTTTAAGCGTAACTCTCTTTCCAACATTTGGCATTTTTTGACGTCATCAAGGAAAGAATGAGGAAGGGAAACATTGCTTCCATCTATACAATGTATGATTATGCGAATTGAAATCTCCATTATTCATTATGGGGGATCAGTGTAGAGGTACTGAATATACAGCTGAATAGATAGAATATGGATTTGTGATAAAAGGAAAATGACGTTTTTTAAATTTTATGAAAATATGTTATGGATAATTCCTAAAATATGAAAGTGGCATCCACCAGGAGTGTAGATAGGGGAGAGGGAGTACAGGGGCAATCTTTCCCTCCCTCCCCACTGGAGAGTAGGAGAAGTGTGGGTAAGGAAGGAGGAAAAGAGGAGAGAAGGGAGAAGGTGCATTTTGGCTTCTGTTACTAAAGCCATTTCTCCTCATTTGCATACCCAAACCCAAACGCTTGTTTTTTTTTGATTCTTTGATCCTGTATAATGTTTGGTGGAAATTTTACTCATTAACAGTAAGTTAATAATTCATATAAGTATAAGCGTTTCTTATTCTCCTCATTCCTCTCTGATAATGGAATGAAGTGACGGAACATTAGAAGAAAGTCGAACAAGAGAGATTAGAAGAAGGAAAAAAATCCTATAGAAAAATAAATCAAGAAAAGGATTTCGCAAGGTGAGGGACCGGAAAAAAACTTAATAATTATTATTATCATTATCAGTAAAAATCATCATGCGCCTCATAAAGTATGGCTCAGTGTTCAATGTCGACATCATTTTTCGTAATATTGAAACACTGTCGACAGCTGAAATGTATTCTCTTCTTCAATTCATTCGTTTTCTTTTGTTGATTAGGTAAATCACGTATCTCATTTATGAAAACATGGAAGTTTCTTTCAGGGATCGAAATTCCGTGTTCTGACGTTGCATCCGCATGTGCGTATTGGATATCAACTAATCCATCGATATGTCACACAAACGAGATGACGATGCAAATCAAATGCGAGAAATCATGTTCATTTTGCTGATTGATTATTGCTGAAACGATAATGATTTTATCTTTTGATGCAACACTGCGAAGTGATTGCCACTCAATTTTAGATTAAATGTTTTTAAATGCATAAATCGCATTTTTTTATTTTTAATAAATTTCTTAGCTGCAATGGCTCTGTTTGGTTATTGGTTGGGGATTTTTAATAGAAGAACCGTTTCTGCGATCAAAAAATTATGACAAGGAAAGTATGACGACAGCATACGTGAATAACTGAGTGACCGCACAATGAGAATGTTTCGTCTTTCTTGGAGGTGACGGAACATTAGAAAAATTGGTTCAGTGGTTCAATGTTCAAGAATTGGTTCAAAGGTTTTTTTAAATAATCAAAATAATATCCTTCGAAGCTGAATCCAACGAATTCAGCTTCGAAGGATATTATTTTGATTCACTACTGTCGGAAGGATCATTTAATTCGGCTGATAACTAGGACGATCTGTGTATTCGATCGCTGTTAAGAAAAATTTATGTGTAAAGAATGCTTTTGATTCGAATAACGATATAATTGACTCTGATTGGCAACTTATTCCGAAACACTAACTTGACGGCACGAGTATTTTGAGCTGAATACAGAAATTTGTTTCCACAGTTATGGAAAATTTGCTCTTTTGTTACAATATTATAACTATAAATTACGTCATGACTCATCAGGAGGATTGGATTTGCTACTGTTATGGAAAAAATCCTTATAATTACAACCACTAATTATGTCATGATTCATCAGGGGATTGGAAACGAATTTAATTGTCTATTTCTGTCGTCGGGTGACGTCGTAAGACTTCTTTGAAGTGCTTCTCAAGTTTAAAGCGGGAACGCACAACGCTAGTTCATTTGACGAGCGTATATCCAAATAATAGGGTATGAAGCCATCATAAAAGAAGTTTCAATATCAGGCCGTCACCAGGATTGTGCAGTGGATTAAGCACACTCATCCAAAACAGAACTGCTCTCATCATCAAAGATGAAATTCACATAGATTTCAAAGTATATCACTATATCGCACCGAAAGCATTCGTAAATGCTTTCAATGAGATATCGTTGAAATACCATTTTCACTCACACATGAGTTCGGCATTAGATATTGATAGCAATAATTAGAACAAAAAATTATACCGTTAGAAATTGCATTCGATGTTTAAAACTGAAATTCAGTGATCATTATATATTTAATTGTATCAAATTAATCAGATTATATATTAACGTTCAATGGCAATAATTAGACGGTTATTGCCACTAAACGTCGTCAACTGCTTTTTAACTCATCCTTATTAACTACATTCTGAAAAACACTGAAATATTTCCCTATGCAGTATTTCCCACGTTAATCCATTGTATTGGTATGGCCAATAGTTAAGCGTAGTACGCTGCGGGAGATGAAGGAAGTCGAAGACGAAATCCGTAGTCATGGACTGCAAAAATGCGATCACCTAGAAGAATGTTGAGGACGGGGACCAGGAAACGAGAACAGGATTCCCAAAATTACCCGTTCTACAAAAGACGTTAGCTATATTCGAATTTTAATTCCAGATGACATTCACTGAAAAAAACAGATATTTCAATCATTACCACTGTTATCGGCCAAGAAGTACGTAACTGCACTACGCTGTCTATTGCATTCTGAATTGTTAACTGATCATTTGCAAACGAGAGTAGTTATTTAATGAATGATTCAACTAGTATGCATGTTCACGATTAACCATTACACTTGATCATGAACATCATCATAAGAAACCTTCAATTATGTACACATGTTCTTCAATGTCATCGACAATGCGCATTAATTCAAATCATAATCAAACGTTTCCAGAAAGGACAATCGCATCATCCATCTGCATTCCTTTATTAACTGTTCACCTTTCAGTTTCTCAATTTGTTTCAGTTTAATTGACTCACTTTCGTTGAAATCTATCGTTTCAGTTGTCTTAACTTCTGGTTTCGTCTTGCAATAAATATTTTTATTGACACTTTACGTGATTCAGTGACTGTCACTTTTTAAAATTTCAAAACGTTTGAATGCTTAGCAATGATGATACATACTTATCGGTCACACCCAACCAAATTCATCCATTGCGGCGTAATATTTTTCCTTCAATTCAAGTTCATTCGAAGTTCAGCGAACGAATTAAAGTTAAGAAGGCCTGCAAGATTGAATTGTGTTGCAAATTACGGACTTGGGCTTAAAATTGGTAGCAGACATGTGTTACGGACTCAACCCAGCAAACGACTGTTGATAATCAAATTGACATTTGGTCATGAATTCAAACTTCGAAAATCATCATCAAACTCATACATAAACCCAGAATAAAGTTTGGTAAACGTGTTTCTATCTTGTTCGTAAAACTGGTTATGGCATGACAAAAGGAAAAATTGGCTAAACATTGTGTTTCACTTAGTGAATATTATTGGCATTTCAAGTTCGTAATGAACGTTTAGTGAAATCAGGGCGCTTGTCTTGATTTGCAACGTCAACTCACTTCACTGGTCGATACACATACTCAATTTATCATCTTATTAAAATCACACTCATACTTGCTGATATGAATGTTATGATTTTGCATTCGTTAATGACTTAATCATTTCCAGTTCTCGCAATTAGACGCTTCAGTGCCTTGTTTTCTCAGCAAAAGACATATTCTTGCACAAAAATTTTGTACACAGTTACAGAAGAATATACACAGCCTTCAACTTGCGATTATTCGAGTTATTAGTCTCCCGCTATGAACAGTATTACGAGTTACACCTATTTTATTCATACAATATCAGTTCGCCGCACAAGTGTACATATGAGACCACCCTTTCTCCGTGCCGTAAGCCTAAAGGACTTAAAAGAGATTGATCGATTTGAATCAATCTAATCCTGTGTATTATACTGAATTCAGATAAATTGAATGCGTCAGTGAAGGAGTGCGATCAGTTGAGAACCATGTAGTGGGACTGGACGATCAGTTCGTTCGGCATTCTCCTTATCAACAAGCAACCGATGGAAAATGTCGCTTCAAAAAGCATCGATAAATGGTGATGCTTTGTCTGATCATTTGTTCGCCTAAGGCATCGTACTCTTCAACCTTAGATTTTCAATTCTTTCTTAGTCTGATCTTCGCAGAAGTTGCCTTTTCGACTGTAAACAACCTGCGTGGGTTCACCGAAAATCAAAGGTCGCACCATCTACACTGCATATTTCGGCCAAATGGAAAACAAAAAATAAAGCGAATTTATGACCTGATTCAATTCATAAACGTTGTTTCTGTTCAAAGAATTTTGTTTTTGAAGGTAACACCGAAAAAACTCCGAAATTTGAAGCATGCCCATTACGATGTCTTATAATTTGTCGAAAAAATCGTTTAGCCCAGCCATCTTGCAAACTAACTGATTTTTTACAAGCGAAATTTCGCACAGGTCGTTTTTAGAATAAAAGTCATTTTTTCGGTAGGTGAAACCTTGGTAATGGCGAAATTCGAAAGTAATTGTTGCCTTAATGTATATGCACTGAACATATCTGGAATGCACTTTCAAATAATATAAAGGTATGCAGTATCTGAGAAGAGATTAATATGATAAAAGTGATGATAAAGTTATTCAATAAATGAATTGAGACGCAACGTAAATAAAACGAGTTGTTGTATTGTGGTATAAAAGAAAATAGCAGTTTTATATCATTCTTAAAGCAATTTCATTCAGTCAGTCGTTCAATTACATCAAAACACTCATATCGTCATCATGAAACTTCAACTCACCCTTCTTTCATATTTGTTATTATCGATACTGATATAATTATTATTATCATTGTTATTATATATATATATATATATATATATATATATATGTTCAGTAACTTATTTCAATTTCGCTTACTTCAGTGCCATTTCAACTGCAATTTCATGAACTTTTCTAGCATCCTTCAAAAGCAATCAAGTTAGACATCTAACACCACAGCAATCGAACCGTCTTCATCTGTTTGAACAGTGTCAAATCAATTATCTTGTCTATTTTAATTAATATTTCATACGTTGCTTTCTACGGTCTTCATTTAACACAACCTTCATCTTCTTACTGTTATTATCGCTAATATTACAAGCACTGGCTACTATTGATATTACATGTAGCGTTCATCGGGGAACGGGTTCCCCAATGGGGAATAAGGCCCCGATAAATTCTTCGACAATTGCGAGCCCTTGCACAAAACGTATTCATGTGGATCGAATTTTGAATGCTTTGCTCCTGAGGCCTTCTCTCCAATCATTTTGGTCCTCGGTGGGTTCCCGCTCAATTGCCAAAACGTTGCTCCTCCACGAGCACTGATTATAATCGTTATTTTCAGCAACAATGAATTTTGAACTCATTCGCATTATTATGTCCACTTCTTTAACTCCGATAATGAGTGCTGAATTTGGTGTCTATCTTCACTGCTTTGAGACGGAGGGGGGAAGGGAGGTGGGGTATATGGTTCATTTTCATTCCATTTCTATGTGAACTACAACCGTTTGTGTGTCAAAATCAAAATTTAAAGCTCTTTTCAATTTCTATCATCCATTCAAATTTGCTTCATTGTTTCCGTTAATTTCAGCTGATCGCCACTCACGTTTTTGATCATTTCAACACTCTCAAATTTGCCATTATTAATATTTATTTGATGCTATTTCAGTTTTCCTCAAAATTCGCCTTTCCATTCGAAAAGAGGTACTTTTGAACGTGACTGGCCGTAACCCTTTTCATTAATTACGTTCTCCTAATGAGTGCTGAAGCATTACTGTGTTCCTTTTCGATTCACTTATATTTCCATTTTCCGTCTCTCGTTCTGATTTGATAGTGATAATCTGATAAGGAAATGGTTGCTGATGAAAATAAATTTCGTAAATGTTGCTGCTGGAAGATATGCAAAAGTATTTCAACAACGATCGCTGAAAGAACATTTACCCTCCACGATTACGGATTGTATAAGATCCCCGATATCGTTTTAAAAAAGATTCATCAGCCTAGTGTTTTTATCTTAACGCTTTTTCGCTAGTAAAAACAGCTCTCTAACATCTTTATCAATACTATGGCGGGTTGAAACCTCTACTTCCCTTCCTCTACGGAAGGGTTACTTTTGAAGTGTTTCTGAAATACTGGTTCATACGGAATCTTTCAAAGAGAAGTCGAATAAAGTACTGCAAAGAATGACACTATAGGAAACAAGAAAATCATAAAGTGTTTACTACCGATTTGAATGCGGTATGAGACAGATGGGTGACGCAGTAGATATTTGATCATTACAGAGGAAAGAGCTTCCAAAAAAATGAAAATAGCATTACTCGAATTAAAAAGAATCGTTTTTTCGGATGATCACAGACGGCATTAAAATTTCGAGGGTAAATTGATGATGAACTTAATGGTTGTTTCAAGTATGGCTGGTTTGAAGTTATGTTCGACGAATAATGATGATGACACTAACGGAAGTAAAAGTGATTTCACTTACGACGAGAGCTTTTTATTAGACGACATCACAGCAATCGTCAATGATAACATCAACATGCTGTAGTCATTCGTCGAAAATACAGTCATGACGGTATTGGGAGAATTAATCATCCAATGAAATGCAAACATTCCTCAGACAATCTTTTTTTCAGGGTTAATTTCATCGAGCACAGGTGGAAAGTTACGAATTTAATCATTTCATCGATCCATTCATCATCATATCGGCCAGTCATCACCGACTGCTACTAGGTATTAGTTTGATCTTATATTATTTTTGATGCTCTTGTGGTTATCAACTCATCTCACCTGACAAACCACATTCTTTTTTTTGGTATTTCTATAGTTTGGGTGAACTATCAATTCATGCATATGAACACCATCCAGTTGTTAACATCATACAGATACCCTATGTGGAGGAGATTTGGAGTCATACTTGTTCAATCTAAAAAAACTAAGCCTATTTATATAATTGAGATTGATGCAAACCAAGTACGGAAGAAGGCGATCTGATTACTATTTTGAATAAACATCCTGTCTAGTTACGCATTAATTATTGTTTTTTGTTTGACTATTTCTATCACTTCATAACGATTCGCTTTATCTGTTGATAAAGCGAATCGTCCAACGATAAGACATCCAAAAAATATTCATATATTCCATCGTTTATTCGTGATCTGCCTAATACCATTTTGCTCACGAGAAAAAAACAGATCAAAATCGTGTTCTCATTCAATGATGGATCATTTGTTCGTCAGTCTTTTTACAGCCTGTTTGCTATCGATTATACTCTCATTAAAATGCTTCATTATTTAGCATGCTGAGGAATTCATAGTCAATTGTTGTCTTGATTACACAGCAATACTTTTTCATCATCACTGTGCTTAAAAAAGAATTTTAAAAAGATAAACTATCGTGAATTCAATCGAACCAATGAACATTGCTCTGTGATTTTTTCGTAAATTGGAATTAAAACTTGTCACTCTTGCAATTAAACTTGCGAATGTATCGAATTTGATAACTTGTTTAAGGTTTGATTCTAATGTGCTTATATGATTATGTAGCCCTCCCATCTTTCATCAATCAAACAACTCATGAGTACAATATAAATTTATATATTATCCAAAAATCACTCATGTGCATTTTCTTCATCGAACTTTCGTTCGTTTTCTTACAATTAGTGTAATTCCATGAAATGGCCGAACAAGTATTTCCGTCTTCCTCTTCTTCAGTCAAACTCATCCATTATTTTTTTCTTACTTCATTTCAAGAATTTCAACGGAGTTGCACTTTGAGCGTACTCCAGTCCTGAAGGTTTTTAAATTCAACTAAAAAAGAGCACTTTGGTGCTGCTTGAAAACGGAATTCACAAGAATAAATGAATTCAAAATGTCAGAACTAACGATATCGCTCCTTCATTAATAGATATGTGCACAAATATTGTTTACAAATATTATTTAACAAATATCATTTATGCACAAATATTATTTACAATGACTTTGGATAAGAATTCGTAGCAATCAAGCGGACAATTCAACGACTTGTTAAATTGACATTTGCGTTTGTGAATATATATCCCTTGTTTACCGTGTTATGATCCCAACTTCTTCATTCGATTAGATCACAAAGGATTGAGTGAACCAATCGTATCGTATATAATCGTTGAGATTTTTTGAGAATTTGAGAGAGATTTTGAGAAAATACGATTGCGAACTTTATGAGTAGGAGATTCTTTTTACAGGTAGGATATTCACTCGAAGTAAGTGACACTCAGTTATGTGGCTTCGGAAGCATGATCATCATTGTATTATTATTTTATCAATATCAATCATCTTGAGTGTTAGCAACACATTTGCGTCGATCAAAAGTGAAGCCGACAATGATGGGTGAGTGAATTTTAATTTCAGCAGTGAAAGAGAACCTAAAAAACTATCGAAATCAACGATTCATTGCTTAAGTTAGATGGATGATATGGTTAAGAACAACGCATAATTTCTCCTATGAGTCTATTCATGAATCAAATCACAACCACATTTTCAATTAGATCATCTGGAAGGCTCGAAGAGCTTATAAATTAGCCCAATGAGAAGAGAACGTGATTCTTCTCTTCCGCATAGAAATCAGCCCCTATTTTTTGCTCATTTTCACTTTCCTTTTCTGCGGAATTCCAACCGTGAAGAATTCATTCGTCATCTCACAGGAAAGATCCAAAAGGCTGTCTCAAACGAGTTACAAATGCAAAGCAATGCGAATACATTATGTGTTGTAATGCGAATACATCGCCTTTTCTTATATAACGAATGCAGAAAGGAGCATTTGCTCGTGTCGAAAGGGAACCAAAAAATTTGCACTCACTGGTTCATGAAAGAAATAGTAGAACGAACAAGATCTCCAAAAACAATCTTAAGAGATAGAATACAGTATCAAGCAAATGATCTTCTTTTTCTGAAAAAGCATGAGGATCTTAGGCAAGCCCATAGTCTAGATCCAAAATGCCTAATAGTTCCGTTTTCTTATTGATTAACAACTCCAAGTAATATCGAAATTTACCCAAAAAAGGCTCATTTTAACTTGACTACAGGCCTGGTCCATTACAATTGATGCATGTCATATTTCCCATTTCGACATTGCCTTCATCTCTACTCGAATCTTATTTCAATAAATAATGTATCAAAAACCTTCAAAAATTGATCACCTCGAATGTCATATTTACCGAAGTTTTTTAACGGCACTGATATGATTACATGACATCCACCATAGTAATTTTTTTTAAAAATCGAAAATGAACAATCCTGCTTACTAACGTTTCAAATGAATTAACAATTGGTTTATGTGTTAGAAAAAATATTTCACTATTTCAGAAAATATAAGGTGATTCGTATTTTTCCCCAAGATGCTGAACAATTCGAATTGATGAGGAATTTATATAATAAGCAGTCAGAATTACAGGTAAATTAAACGCTTATTAAGATCATGTAACATAGGTACCGCATGAAATAATGAACTTGTTGAACACCATGACTGCGGTTTCTAGCTGATCAAATTATGCATTGTTAAGGAAGCATTTACCAGTAAAATATTGCCTAAAAGCAGTGGTTTCTATTTTTCATATTTATTGCTTATTTTTGTACTTCACCAAATTGTAACGTAGAATATTCATCGTTATATTTATGTCACCCAGTTTATTATCACTTGCATGAGACTAGTCGAACAAAAGCGAGAAATTATGTCTCTAGATATCAACCTCTTCCAGCTTTTTACTCATGAATGAAGATATTAATTATTTCACACTAAAATTTGTTGTTCAAGCGGTTTGAAAGATTCTTCCTAAAAAATTCGATGATTCAGCACATTAATGTGACATCAATTGATTTTCAGCTTGATTTTTGGAAAGCACCGACTGCACTAGGGCACTTTGCTGACGTGATGGCTGAGCCAAGTATTGCAAAACCTTTAGTGAATTTTTTGAAGACTAATAACATATCACACATTGTCACAATTGATGATGTGCAAAGGTGAGAATTTCCAAAATCAATATTTCTTTTGTTAAATTGCCAGTTAAAATTTTTTAAAATTTTATTCCTATTAAAACTTTAGTTAATATTCTGAAATGAGCTATGTAAAAAGTATGAAGAAACGGATAACATCTAGCTGCCAGTGAAGTGAGTCGTTTCCGAAAATGATGATGCCATAATAAGCAGCTAGAAAAAGAAAGGTGCTGTGTACTGAAGCGAATTTGCAAGAGTGCTTAATGTCGACTTGATTCACCATATTTATATAGATTAACGATTGAACGCGAAGGTCGCAATCCGTTGACATCTGCAGTTGGCAGTATGAATGGAATTGTCGATTCTGTTTTGCAATCGTTTTTGAAACGATCCAAAGACGTAACTCCAAGTCGAAATAAGGCGAAATTCGTTTTTGGTGAATATCACTCATACAACGAAATGATTAAGTGGCTGAATGATATTGAATACTTTTATCCACATATGGCTAAAGTGTTCACTATTGGTACAACATATGAGGGACGACATATTCGAGGTATTAAGGTAAGTAATGAACTAGTTAAAAGCGAATCGTATCGAACTCTAGCTAGTAATAGGCTCCATTCAAATAACAAGACATTATGAGAAATTGCGTGGAATGTGATCGAACTCTATGAATGATTTTCTTTGAATCGGTTCTTTTTTCCTTCATGATTCATCGGTGACTGAACACTGTTTCAAATGATTTTGTCAAACTTCAAAAAAGTCAGTCCGGTGATAATTCAAATCAAATGTGGCAATAACAACGGTTGCCACATTGGGAAGTGTGGTTTGTAGCTGATGTCATCTGAAAACCATATATACCTTTACAGATTGGTAATCCGATTTATCGCACAGATAAGCGCATAATTTGGATTGACGGTGGCATACACGCCCGTGAATGGGCTGCGGTTCATACCGCACTTTATTTCATCGATCAGGTAGAATACGAATTATAAATTATGTGAACGATTGCGATGATGCACAGCAATGAGGACTGATTGCGTGCAAATTTTGCAATTCTTTTTACAATTACGCCGGCATTTTAAGTTTTTTTGTTCATTCAACGATTCTCGTTGGTAAAGAGTGAAGAATCTGTCTGGGAAAGGATTCCCTAGACAGAATTTCTTTATAAAGAGTTTTCGTATTCAGCCGTCTCAGACTTCATTTGAGTGAGTTTTGCAACAGTAAGATACTCACACTGAAAATACACTCACTACATCGGATGCACTAGAATAACTTTCAGTGTAACTTTAGTGTGAAATAACATCTTTCAGCTGATCTCACAATATGGCGTTGATCCGCAGATCACCTCGTATGTCGATACACTTAACTTTTACATAATTCCAGTAGCAAATCCTGATGGTTATGAATATTCGCGATCGGATATAACTCCCCAGGTAGGATTCTAGATCATGTTATCCTATGGCTTCATTAAGTTTCGTGAATTTATTCAAGATTTCCGAATGCATTTTCGCTCTTATTTATTCTTTTGCTTCCATATTTCGAGCGATAGTCTATGAAATAACAATAAAAATCAATCGAGACCGAACATGAGAAAAATTATCAGCCAGAGAACGTGAGAATTCTATTGTTGAATTTGAAGCGCAATCTTTTTTATACCGAACAGATTTTGTAGACAAGGTTTTGGAGAAAGAATAGGGGTCAACAAATCTGTAAGAAGGATCGTTGGAGACGAGAGCGTTGCTGCGGTGGAGTTGATTTGAATCGTAATTTTGATTTTCATTGGGGAGGTAAGCACTAAATCTTTTGACCCGATACTTACAATTGAATTTTATCGCTTGTTCAATCCTCTAAATTGATTTTAAAATGAGATGTAATGAATGCATGAAAATTTCCGAATTGCAACTGAATTTGTGTAGTCTTAATTTCACTAATAAGTTGCTTGTTAAGCATAATATTTTTTGCAACCAGTGAGAATATATCACCTTTGGATTATGCTCAAAAAAAACAGTTGCATTTGCAATCGTTCATTATACGCTTAACGTTGCCAAAAAACAACGACAAAATCAATTAATCTATTGGTTTATTCACGTACTTTTTTATTCTTTTGCTTTCATTTTTTCGGGCGTTGCTCTGTCAAAATGTAATAGCAATAAACAATCAAGATTAGAAAGGAAAAAAATTGCCGTATGAGTAAACCTAATAACTGATAATCGCAAGAATTTTATTGTTAATCGATGAGTTTCCTTATCCTCAATCACCATAATAAAAGAAATCCATACGAAATTTCTCTTCTATTCTATGAAATCAGAACGAGTAACAAACAGTGATGCCTAATTTGAAAAAATTGACTCAGCTCCGGCTTCATGTTTTTATAATTATCGGCGCCAGTACCGCTTTTTCAAGAGTTCAGCTGCGGCCTCAAGTCTAGTTTCGAAATTCGCTTTGCTGTGCTCCGTTTCTGACTCCAGAGCAGTGCAGACTCAGAAGAAACTTTCATGCTGGCCTTAGCTCTGGCTAATGAAAATTGCTGCAATTCTTTTAAGGGAGTCAAAAAAATCTTTTTGGTTCCGGAATTCTAGTGAAATTCTGATGATGAATGACCATAGATGAGATCTTCCCATTCTTTAACAATCATATCATCATTTATAAATCAAAACGTTCAGAAACCGGTTCGAGTTCGGATTCATGCTCGGAAATCTATCAAGGAAGTGGACCATTCAGTGAGCCCGAAACAAGGTTTGATGCTCATCCGTTTTCATTATGATTGAAGATTCTGCTATAAAACGATTTAAATATGATGATGTTGGCCTCTACCAATTAGAAGAACTTTTAATTCTACCGCAACAATGGAAACTTTGAAATGAATTTCAAGAAGTTTTTCCTCAACTCCTAAAGCTATAATGTTCTGATTACACAGAGCCATTCGCGATAAGATACTGTCACCAGAGTTGTACGGCAAAGTCGATGCCTTCATAACCCTTCATACGTACTCACAAATGTGGATTCATCCGTTCAATCATCAGAGAAATACTGTTCCAAGTGATGTTATGGATCTCGTAAGGATTTTTCTCGCATATTTTCGCGTTGATAACAACCATTTTGCAGACAGTAAATACACACATCTATAAATTGATTGATCACTGTTCGGCAGTGAAATCCTTGTGGATATGAATCCATCAAAACAATTAACAAACGTTTATGAATGTGGTATAATTGTCCGATACATACCAGTTTTAAAAAATTCTGCTCAGAAATCTGATGAGAACGTGATCGTATATTCGTATCGATCAATCATCATATTTGGAGAATTTTTTTTTAGGAAGAGGTTGGTAGAAGAGGTGTGAAAGCGTTAGAAAGCGTTTATGGAACAAAGTATCGATTCGGAACTGGGGCGGATATTTTATGTGAATTTTGGTGTTTTCTTGTAATCAGTCTTCGCTTTTAGGTGCAAAATTAGTGTTGAGTAATATTTACAGTCGTTGAAAATTTGATGACAAATTGAAACGTTGAAAATGTTGTTCGTTTCTTGTTCTGTGGCGGCAAAGAAAAAAGTTTGCGATCAAAGTATAATTTAGCCGTCAGTTAGACTGCGAATAGCTGATCGAAATTTTCACTTCCACATTGTTTTTGACCATAATTTTTTTTTCAAAATATATTCAAAATAATGAATCCATCAACGTAATCATCCTTCATTGTGATAGATCCATCGGCAGGAGGATCAGATGATTGGGCAAAGGCTAAGGGCAAGGTGAAATATGTATATTTGCTGGAGTTGAGACCCGATGAAGATGGTATATACTTGCACATTTTATAATACAAACATAGATGCATTGAAATTGTGTTAACATTCACTAATTATTGAACTTTACATAAACTTATTGGTAGACAATTCAATTATTGTTTTAGTCCAATCCTTCAATCCATATCAACTAAGTGAACTTGAAATAAGCATTCTGAATAAAATTATGAGCTGATAAAATATGAACAAATAATGTTTTAGAATGGGATGGATTTTTATTGGACAAACGTGAACTTATTCCAACAGGACGTGAAACATGGGCTGGCGTAAAAGTGGTTATTGATGCTGTCATGAAAGGACAACGTATCATCTTTTTCTATTAAACCACCAGAAATTTCTTGAAATAGACTCTCTCAGTCACACTTAAAGAAGAATCAAATAATGATTCGCTTTTTCGAATTGATTTCCGATCGATAATTTGATTGATTCCTTCATTTACTACCGGCTCATCTTTTATGATGTCAGAGAAGAGAGCGTCAAAAATCGTGAATTTTATTAACAGCAAAAATAGACGAACTTTTCATGAACGCATAACTACAAACTTTCACATTTTTAGGTGCAGTTGCACCAGCCGTCTCACCAACCCCGATGGGTCATTTGAATCAACAGAATGCACAAGTACGTTCTCATAGAATACCCTACATCATTTCATCAACAAAATTCTCAATCCGCCCTCATATGTCCTTCTCAAATCAGTCATCCATCACAGCGAAGTGGATACTCATTTGTTTGAGCAAGCGTGTCCGAGTGAGAGTGTTACCACTTCAAGAGATGCCAGGCCAAATGCATGAAAAAAGCTTCAAAAAGATTTCTTTGGGGAGTCAAAAACTGCCGTTCACATATGTAATCCGATGCCAACGTTGAGCTTACAACATCAGTTGCTTTGATTTGTGAAAACAAATTTGCTTGGACATTCTTGCCGCTCAAACCATGCATGATCCGTTTTCGACATACTTTTTTATGGGGTTACAGAATCAGACCAGGAGTTTCAGTGGTGACCAACTATTGGAAAGGCGGAGAAGTATTGTCTGAACAAGAGTTCAAGGCTTGCTGATCTCTTTGGACACGATGAATTCTGTCTTTTTTTTTTGAAATTTTCATTTAACGGGGAATAAAACTTACTGAGTTTGGAAATGAAATGAAATTGATTGAAAACAAAGAACTCTTCAGTTTCGAGGCCAGCAACGACGCAGAACAGAGTTGCATCGACGATTAGATGGTAGTAGCAATGGAGGTATGTCACGAGTATCACAAGCGCGTGATAATACTGTTCAAGTTTCAAGACCTTGTTAGTGCTTCATCTAGGTCAAACTCATATGATGCCATTCTGTTCGAAGAAACAATACACATAACTAATATGTACAAAAGCGAGAATAACAAGAAAATTGAAGTCAATCAGAGTCATTCCAATTTTAATGGATGACCTTCATTTAACTGTGACATAGAAAGATTATACTAGCAATTTTACAAAAGTTTTCATTTCAAAATGGTGAATACCAATGTAAACGATTATTTTCAGTTTCGGTTCAGTTGCTTGAATCAGGTCCCACTTGTATAAGCGATAATTTTATTCAATTCCAGCTCCACTACGATTACCACTCGACTCCAGAACTACTGTAGTACATTCATCTTCAGATTCATCTTCGATGAACTGTGTAGATCGATCACCTTGGTGTACTAGTTGGATTGAAGCAAGTCCAGATGTTTGTCAAACATCCAAAATTTATATGGTTCAAGAATGTGCACGTTCTTGCCAGATGTGCTGAACGCGTAGAGCTGGATTCAAATGTAATTAAAAAGCACTCTTATGCAGATATTTCAAAACATTCAACTGCCTAATGCTCTCCGTCACATTTTGTATGCGTCTGTGTGCATGTGTCCTTATAAAAGTGTTTATTGATTTGTTTCTCAATTCAGAATAAACCATTTGTTCATTTGATAAATTGCAATCTATGCATTCTCATAACCGCTATTCATACCCTAACGTTATCAGCAGTAAAACACTTAACTATTATACTAAACCACAATGCAAATTTAGCTGAAACAATCAGTAGGCTATTCAAAAAAGAATGAAAATTTTGCCTAGTATACTCGTCAGCGACATTCCTTATCGTAACTTGTATGTAACGAAAGTTAAATGAGTTGCATGCAAGAAAATACAATGTATGTGACTGCTAAAAACGTGAAATTTAATTGAATAATCTGTTGTTGCAAGGTCTGATTTGAGCAAAACTTTTAGTTCAATTCAAAAACGCGAAAAGTTTGTTGACACTGCATTTGGACACTCTTAATCGCATAGAGCGCAATATGATTACAGTTACGAAACTATGCGAAATGTACGTTTTTATATCGGTGGTTCTTATAGGAGGAAATTCTCACTGGGAGAAAATTTGAAAGTGCAGAAAGAGGAACTAAGCAGGGTATGGTCAGTGGCGTAGCCAGGGCCTCTTATGGGAGGATGGGAGGAGAGTGCAAATGATCTGGTCCTTAAAAGAAGCGGGATTTTGGGGTCGACTTTTCTCCGTTAATTTTTCTTCGTTCCCTCTCCCCTCCTTTCTTTTCCCTCTTCTGTTCCCCACTTTTTCTCCCCCCTTCCTTCTACTCCCTCCGACTTTTCTCTTCTTTTCCACCCTCCAAAAGAGGAGGGGGTGCGCGTCCTTTGCGCCTCTCCTTGGCATTTTTTTTTGTTGTGTCAGTAACAAGTATAGATCGTCAGATGGAGAGGGTGGGCCTTGATGCCACACAGATTGCCAAAGGTGTGGAAAAACGGCTGGCTATACGGTAGTAAAGGGGCACGGTACGCATGAGCATGAGAACTAATGATTAATACTCACAAAATATTCGAATATTTGAACGACACAAATTTTTATTGAGGGAATACAATCGTCATTTTGCGATACATGCCATTACCATATTCAGAAAGAAAGCTGTGCGGAATGGTTGAACTCTTGTTACTGAGAAGTGGGTTGAATTATTCGCAGAAATAAGACAAGAGAAACATCAAATATGTGAAAATTGAGTAGTTCAATGAGTGGAAACTTAAGAAGGATAGCTAATCACTTCAAACATCAACATTGAATAGTGACAAATCATGACAGTGATTAGTACTGAGTAGTTGTACTTGTTTCATATTAGAACACTTCCAAATGGCTGATTGAGTTCTCAGCAGTGCAATGAAGCCTCGCATCAGGTCACACGATATTTTGGATGATAATTCGGTGCCGATTACGAATGAACTCGATCAAAGTGCGCAGTACGTATAAGAAATCCTATGATGCTGAGAAAATATACGATACTTTTCCAGATGAACTTTTACTTGCAGGATCTTCTTCGAGAGTATTCAGGCTGACTTTTGCAGTGTTAGTGTTTGTATTAAAAGATATCAGGGAAAGAAGAAATTCGTGATATACAGCTAGGCTTTATCAATGTGTCTTCAAAAGAGTAGTTCATTGGGATTATCTTTGAAAAATGCATTCATCATCGACACTCTCCTCAAAATTCTATCTTCACATCCCAACAAATTTAATTTTTACTTTCGAACGGAACACAATGAACTGATCCTTTCTAATTAATTCAAAAAATTTCGCTCCAAAATATGGCAACACTCTGACAAAGAACGTTTATATGAACCAGAATTCCGTCATATATGAGAAGCTCTATAGGAACAATAATAATCATAACAACACGGATTATTACTATTATTACGAACTACAACAATATAATAATACTGACAACCCATGTTCTGAAAACATGAAATACCTTAAATAATTGAGCAATTATCATGCTTCAGGCAGATTACAAAACGGCAAATTAAGGACAAAAAGTGAGAGAATTGGAAGAAAAGAAACATGGAAAGAAAAAAGCAGTGAAGAAGCAGCCAACAAGAAATGTCTTCTTAGCATACAAAGTGTATTCATATACATCCATGAATTGCTACCACTATCTTGCTAGTTGTAATCAGTTATAAGTTCTACATATGGCATTGCTGTCGATAGCGGAATCAAGATCTAGTAACGATGGTTTGATGAAAAGATCGGCCGAAAGCAAGATGGCGTGATCGACAATACGTAAATGTGGTCGTAAAATTGATATTGGTAATGTTGATGTTGGTAAGTCAACCGAGAAACCATCCTTCAGAGCATCATTAGCCATCTGAATAAAATGTTCACTTAAGCAGAAAAATTGACAATCTTCTTGACTGAAGATCATTTTGTCGCAGACACTAAAATTAATTTGATGAGTGCAGCATTATTAAGCATTTCATTTTTGATTATTCACCTTTGAGATGAATCCCTTCGAGAGACTCGCCAAATTATCGAACGTATCCTGTGAGAGCCCAAGTGTTCCTCCAGGATCCTTCAACTTCAATACCTTCAGTTGCGCTGTACCAGCCACACGATTCCCACTGGATCGAATCGTACATTCAATTACGGTCCTCACTTGTATTGTGCCAACTTTTTCACGTGTTTCATCATCAAGATAAATTTCTGCATCAGCAAGCAGATCGATTGTCGCGGTACCTCAACATTCGCTTTATGAGTAAGCAAAACAACGCAACTTACATTATCGGTTTCAGTTTGTTCCAACAAAAACAAAACTTGTGTTATGGCGAGAAAAAAAAAGAATGATCCACGATAACAAGTGAAAGAATTTAATTTGAATTGAGAAAAATGCGCGTTACCGCCATTTTTAGAAGCGAATATGACAGATGGCGCTTGGGCTGTATGAACTTGAATCGTAAGATTCTTATTGGGATGCGCTTCACGAATAGCTGGCATTATATCACCAATGCAAATGCCAAGATCAGCTAAGCCACCAGTAGATTCAGTTTCAAACTCTTCGATAGATTCAATTTTTTCATCGTTATTATTGGCTTGACGTTTGCGGATATGCCTCGTGGAAACGTTCATTGATGCAGCAACATCTGAATCTACTTCCGATGCGATCGCTTCGGTCCCATCAAAATCATCCTCACTCTCCTCATCCAGCTGCAACACAAACAAAGACACTATTTCTTCACTATTCATTAAGTTTCTATACGACAAGAACTTCAAAATGATAAGTTGAGTTTGTATTAAACGATCAATGTAAATTCATAATATCTGAATTGATGTACAAAACCCGTCCCCGCTAAAACAGATGGTTGACTGCAAATAGTAACTGCATGATCATTTATTCTGAAAACTGAGATTAATAGCCTACTTCAACGCTCGTATCATCATATTCATCATCAGAGCAGGTCGTCTTAAGAAGTGCTCCAACTTTTGGTGTTTCAGGTCCCACTTTGAACGATATGAAACCTCGACTGAAAATGAGAACGACTAAATTTTCTGCATGTCCTAAACGATACTATTTTGTTATGGGCCAAGCCATCTCCACTACAATTGAAGTACATTATGTTTAATCAATTATTGCGTTACACTCCAATTTATTAGATAATCGCATTGCACAGTCGCATTCCAATTCAGTTGCACATTGCAAAAAGTCAACCGTTACGGTTCAAAGAACCTAATTTCATGAATTGCTCTTATTACAATCTCCGTTCTTCCAGCCATTTTTCCATAACATATAATTTCAATGCATCTATCTCTGTGATGAAAATAAGCTATTGAATTTAAGCCAAACTGTAATGTTATTCATTAGAATTGTGCACAATTATCAAACGATGCTGGCTGCTAACGAAACATACTTTTGCAATTGATATGCAAGTGAATTAATAGTGAAGTCACTGAGGATTGCATCCACCATTGGATTATTGGGACTTGGTAATGGAGGGTACATCGGAAACGCATAGAACGGTGCATGGCCTTGACCATTCCCATAGAATTCACCATTCAGTTCGATTGTATAATCATTTGGTGTTGCATAGGCGCCATGAAACTGGGAATTCAGAGAGATACCCGAAAGTTTATTCTGAAATGAAAAACTGAAAATTAGTATCATTTAAGCCATACAATTTACTTCCACTTTTCAGCCAGATTTTCAATTATAAAATGCTCAACTAATTTTTCTTCATTGTTCATTTGATGAATTTGCGATCGTCGAAATCGGCATAACATTTTTTTGGTGGACGCAACAGTATCGAATGCTTCTCGAAATGAAACTCGGTTGGAGACTTCCTTTTGGAAACGATAGTATAAAGATTTGCTCGTTTATTTTGTATTCTTAGATTAAAGCCCATTGTTTATAAATTAAACGCCTGCTGTCGTTGCCGACTCCCTCAATCAAGACATAGTGGACGAACCATGTCAAGAAGTTTGATAACATCTTGGATTGCATGCATTGGATCGGTATCACTGTTATCTGAACAGCCTGTACAAGGATCGTCGTTGTCACTGTTTCGGACGAATCGGGCTGATGATACTTGTTTTTTTGAGGTGGAATTGACTGAGATAGCGGTACGAAGACGATGTTCCAGTAGGGTTATTATTGCTGCATTGTTATTATCACTGCTTTTTCGTGGTAAAGAAACCATTCGTAGCCGACGAGTGTGCTTCACTGACACGACCGGATTACGCTCCTGATGAAATTTTGTGACATTCACACTTTCAAACTCAAATGAATATTTCAAATATCACCTTCTGAAAATGATGAATATCTATGACTGAATTGTTGCACTTGCCCTTCAGAAATAACTTTTGCACAAATGAATGAATAAGTAACTAGAGGAACTAAACACTAAAAAAAGAAACTTATCAATACGGATATCACACAATTGTATTATGAAGTGTATACCTGCCGGACACTACCCTGAAATTTTGTTCCCGAACGGTTAGATGATGCGCTGTTATCAGTTTGTTGTGGTTTTTTAGAACGATTCGAAGATTGCTTCTGGCATTGTCGCTGTAGACACTAAAATCAACAATTTTATGTTTCAGTGTACCGGAATGAAATGAAACAAAACGGCAATTGAGGAAGGAGCACATTCGAATGATTATGTTAATTACATACATACGGTAGCATCAAGAAGTAGAACAGACAATAAAAGAGTAGATAAATGAAAGGTGAAATTAAAATTTACACGTTGTGGCAATGGTTTTTTGATGCGTCCAATGAAACCATTAGCTAATGACGTAATTTGCGTTAACGGAATTGATTGCGGTATTTGGTGCAGTCTTGGATTGATGCGATCCATAATAATTTTCGGTAATGACTCGCAAATTTTCTTTGGAAGTACTGACTGAACTTGTCTCGAAATTTTGGCCTAAAACAATAATCAAAATCAGTGAATGGTGAACATTTTCATTAATTATGGTTACAAATCACATACCCGAAATTGAGTGTTAATAATATCACCGATAATACCACCGTTTTCAATGAACGCATCCACATATCCGACTTGTGCTGTGCATCCAACAACTCGAATTTGAGATGCTCCATTCTGTGAACGTTCCAAAACTGTTTGAAGAGTTACCGAAACCTGAAAACGTAACAAAATTTTGATTCGCAATCGGAATTTCTCGAGTCTATCACATGTGCATGATAAGTTAGGATATGGCTCAAGTTACCTGTGCAGCAGAAATTAAAATATGCTACGTCGCATCGTTCAAAATGCTCATTGTTATCTAAGAATGGTGAAGAGCAAACTTTTGCTATCGAACAATACTGAAAACTGTCATTTCTTCTACAACATCGAATAATGTTATTATGTAATTCATCGCTGATTCGTATTTTTAAGTACGGATTACCTTGAAAAATACACATACTTGTTAGCTGTCAAAAAGTTCGTCTGAGAACAAATTGAAATAAAAATTAAGCAACCACCGTCCTCAAGTTCCAGTTCGCAAGGTTAGAAAAAAATTGATTTCAGACAACGAAGGTCAACGGGCACAAGCATGTTCCATATATTCTACATTACATTTAGATTTTTTTTTCAATTTATTGACTCATTTAATCATTCATTTGTTCATATATTTATGTTTATGCACATATGTATTAGGATATGATAATTCCGTACGAAAAAAAAACTCCGAAAAGCGGAGTCCCCAGTTCAGAAGAATATGTTAAAAAACAATCTGTGCGAAATTTCCGTAGACGCTAATGATGCACGACTGTCAAAATTTCCTTGGATCTACCCCCCAACATCGTGTATTTCTGACTGGGAACAACTTCTGTGAAAATCCATCGAAAAAAATTAGGTTTTAAGGTTACGCCATTCATATTGTGCCTTACGCCATATAACAACAATCTGAGCAAGCAACCTTTCAGATTTATTTTTAAAAGCAAACTCTCATAGAGATTGTTTCTAGGTAGAAATGCATCTTTTTGAGGGGTGAGACCATGGCAATTCTGAATAGTGAAAGTTACGCAATATGGCGTCTCGAACCAAAAACAAGTTCACTTAGCTACCTTTCATATTGATTTTTTGATGTGAAATTTTTCATAGATCGTCATAGATCGCAAACCAAATGACATGCACTTCTGCGCTGTAATTTCAGAAATTCAGGCATTCCAAAAAAACTTGTCACCCTGATATGTATGTGATGATAGAAATGATTTCCGTGCTCATTATGCCTAAACAACGTATTCTGAGCACATAAAGATGTTGAAAGAAACCTAAACTTAAGGTGCTTGGTGCCTCTGGTCAATCCAGTAATCGAGGTGAACATGTGGAGCTCTATTCCAAAAAGAAATAAATTTTTCGATCGATAGTATTGGGTGAATATTCGCCTCGAATAAGAATGCCTATTTGAAAAATCGAATGAGAACCAAACAGCTTGATAACTTCAGAATAGAAATGGCTGTAGCGCGCTATCGTTGCTGAGCGAAACAAAGCGAAAAGTTTATTTGGCTATTAGCTATTAGCGAAATAAACTTTTCGCTAGAGAGCGACAGCTCGCCACTGACTGCCCATCTCTGGGTCTCAGTATAGCACTCATTTAATACGCAATATGAAGCTGAAGTCATTGAAAACGATTACTGGAACAAACAAATGGGTGACATTTGAAAATACTCGTCTTTCAACAATAAACAAATGACTGGTAATTGGTATTAACGTAATTAGTATACTCAACGATAAAAGCATGATTTTGGGGCAATAATATTGATGAGTAATAAAATCTTATCAAAATTTCGATTGCTTATGTGAACGATGCTCTCAAAAACTTTTACGGTTTGCTTGTGTAGACAATGCAAGTAGCATTCGTTGTGTACGACCGCAATTAGCTATGCAAAGCGTTTTCATTGATAAGTATTTTTTAAATTATTATAACTACAAATTATGACCGACCGATAAGTTACATTCAAAACATACCTGGTGAGCATTCGTATGTGCAATACCGCTTAGTCCAATTGGAAGCAAAATTTCAATCTGACCTCCAATATTACCCGTAACTCTGAAGATGAGGTGGCAAATTGTAACGCGGGAAAATTGTATTATCAATTTGCGAATCTATTTCCTTACTTGAAGAAACGAAGTTAATGATTCATTTTTCACTTCAGACCAGGACTTGATTCCAACAGAACAGTTTACGTGGTAAGAATTCAATTCGATAGAAGCAAAGGATTATGCTCTTAATGTTTTTTATTCATCGATGTGCATACGATGTTTAATCGAAGGCTCCCTAGAGCTATATGTATCATAAACAGAAATTTGAATCGTTTACCCGATATCCAAGTTTTGAACTGTTATTATAAAACGATTCGGTGGTGCTGGATAAACGATGACGCGCTGTGGGCATCTGTATCTCGAGACGAATAGGTTATAAACCGTAACACAGCCATTGATCTGTTCATATCATCAAATATTTACTTTCTTTTTGGCAACCTTTTGAAAGAGTTTCATAAAGTGATTGATCTGTAATTGGAAAACGGACGCTGAGGTATTTGGGCTTTACGAAAAAAACTCCAGAAGAGGTGGAATTTCATATGTGCAACAAACTGAAACTGAGTACGTGTATAATTTCATTTTCTAGAAAAAATGCGAATTCCTTCATTCGACTACATCATTCAAAAAAATGATCTATTTTTCGCTGACAGTCCGAGTGGGACACTCAGTAATCTCCCCGTTGTTGCGCCACATCTGGAAATGAATACACTGATAACAAATGGCGGCGTCAAATAGGCGACGCCAAAATATACTATGTCCTCGAACGATGATGAAAGGATTAAGTGGAATAAAAACAGTGCCATGCATACCTGTGGTGTACAGTGCGTGAATGCTGGGATACGCGCTCGTTGAATTTCGCTGTTCACTATGGTTCCGAACAAAGAAGTGGCGTACTTGAAGGCACGATGGTTGAAACGAACTTTAACACCAGGGTATCGTCGATCTCCACCATTCAATGACGGATTGAATGGTGCATATGATAAACTGCTGTTGTTGCTGCTGCTGCTGCTGATAAATTCATCGATATGTAATGAAATCCGCAAATTTATGTTATACAGCTTTCCGCATATGAAACATCTGTCGTGCATTTAAAGAATTAACTCACAAATGATAGCGGAACGTCAATTTTGTGCGGATTTCAATATTCGACAATTCAAATAATTAACTGTATGATGAACAGAAGTAAACAAATTGAAAATTATGCTTATTTCGTGTTCGCTTACTAGTGTGACGATGGAGCATGGGCAATATTTGTGTTATATGGGAAAGACTGTGTTTGAAATAAATAGTGAGTATTTGTTGGATAGGCAGCAAAAGTGGGTCGATAGCTGACCGATGGATGTCGTTTGTGCCTTATGACGTTGGCAGATGCGTTGCAATTGTTAGCAGGTAATACTATTGTTAGTAATAACTAAAACGAGCTATTAAACATATATCATTAATGTCAACGGTGATTGTTTATCAAGGTTCGTTGCAAATGAATGTGTTTGATGGTTATACATTTTAATGAATTATATAATGATTTTTGTACAGAGGATTGACTTTTAATCGATTTTGCATCAGTATTACAATTCGTTTTTGTGGATCACAGTTCATCACTGTGTTATGGTATCAGGTAGACTTATCATAGTGGTATTATCACTTAGCAGTAAAGTTTCGAAAGTTTTTTATTATTTGCAGTCATTTTTTCATTACTTTTCAGTCAACTTCCTGCGATGATTCCAGTTATGTGATCCATTCCTCCGTGCCATCGCTTATCTTTGAGATATTCTCACTTCCCACAACAATATATGATTACGTGATAATAGTGAAGTAATGAATATTACTGATTTTGTAGCAGATTAATGAACGATGATACGAAGAAATGGATTGCATATTTGGAATCAGCCCAAAAACTGATCCACAAACTTGATTAATCTAGGAACCAAAAAAATTGAATAATATAAGTAAGCAAAAAATAAACTTACAATATGGAAGAAGACATGATCACAACGATTCATCACCGACCTCACTGGAAAAGAGAACAATATTATGGTGATTTTCAAATGGGCGATTGAATATTTGTTTTACTCATGCATAATTCAAATGTGATCATTCACTCAAACTCTCAGTAAAAACAATTAAAAACTAACTGCGTCAAACAAGCAAATCAGTCTTTACCAATCAATTTCGAACTGATGACAAGAAAAGAGCTGAGGTGGTGTTGGTGCAGTGATTTTCAGTGTTCTTCTCACTGTCGTTGAGATCGATAAAAATCTCAAGAAATGATGATACTTTTTGATCGATTTTTTGTTGCTTAATGATTGTCACAGCTGGTTTTCTGGGAATGATTCATTTATTTACGGTTTTCGTATTTTCATGCTGCATGAGCATATTCTATAGTATCGACACTTTAATTTGTTACGCAAACAGTATCGTAATACAACAAAGTTTATAGTATCATTTTGTGCTTCATCATTCAATCTCATAAAACTGCTCGTGTCTTCGCCCATCCTTATACTGCAATAAATTCACCTTATTTTAACTGTCACCAAATAAGCGCATTAAAACTAAAACCAGTCTGCATGAATCTGTATTTATATATATATATGTAGTCGTATATGGAACGTTTCATTCGATGAAACAAACTAGAATTAAGAATGGCAAAAAGGTTGCATGAAATTGATGCAGTCGGTCATACAAAATATTTTTTCGTCTCTTTTCGATGGGTACTCATTTTCCTCATCTGATGTTGACATTTTAAAAATCACATATAAGTGCAACAAAACAGATTGGCTCTGATTCGTAGCAATGGCGAACAATGCAATTTTCACATATTCGATACGGATGATAATCAAAAATAAGTAAAATTTGAAAATTTGGTGCCTTTATAATTATTAATTATCATTCGCATTATCATTAAAATTATTATCAAGCATTGTTCGAAACTGATCACAGCGAAAAAATGGGTGACAATATAATGACGATTACAGTTGCAATAGTGATGACTGCTGGATGTAAGGATAGCAATAATCCAGGGAGAAAGTATTGTCTTGAAAACGAATGGTCTGAGCATGAGGATTAATTGCGTATCGAAACTGTAAACTTAAGACTTACTGTCATGTGTGAATGAAAAACGATTAATAGGTTTAGGCTAAAACGTTACATCAAATTCATAAATGTACATATGGTCGGAAACAATGGTTTCTGAAAATTTACATAATTTCTTCAGTGAAACGAAAAAATTGTTTACGTGTTCGAGTTCAAAGAATGAACAAGTATAGTGAAGAATGCGACAACCATATACGGACAACGTGAATAAAAGAAAGATTAATTGCGCGATCGCATGAAAATGCGCGATTGCGTTTTGCATATTATCAGCAACGGGTTTTTGATGCAGACGAAATAAATTGAGACATTAAAGAAAATAAATAAATTTTAGAACACGTTCCACGACTAGCTGAATAGCATTCGTTTAATGATGAAACCTTACGATACGTAATTTATGACTTTAAATAACAGCATGTGTCATTGTTGTCGAACCATACACATCACCAACTCTTTGGTTACTATATTTACATCTCGCCTAAAATAACATTACGTAATGTCGACTTGAAGAAATGCCTGATTACGATCGACTTCATAAAATGCAACAACATCATATCTTGAAGAATATCATGTGTATGTGTGTTGGATTATATTAAGTTGAACTGAAATTAATTAGGGCCATAAGTCGTGGAACTTGCTTCCCGAGGGAAGAGAAACATTGCATTTAAAAATCTTCTCGCGCCGCTCGATACACCAACACTGTGAAAAAATTTCTTTAAACATAGAGCACATTTCAGAACTCCCAAAAGCAGACAGGCAATGGAACTGCAGCAATTAATTTTTAAAAAATGTTCAGTTAATTTAGGAATGAAAGTGCATTTTAGTCTATTGCATCGTTGATTTCAGTGAACTTTTTTCTCACTAAAATCAGCAAAATAAGTGCTTCTTTGTGGAAAATTTTTGCGGCAGAAGACCGCACTTTGTGATAGCCCTTGGCTTTTTTTTATTATGTTGTACATTTGTGTACACAAAACATACAAACAAACTTGTGTCATTGTGTATGCAACTATTTTATTGCGCATCGAAGAGGTTTCATTTCACCATAAAAGTACTTCATTTTTACCTAACAAACAATACAGAATATTTCAATTATTGAAATGTTTCCATTGGAACTAACCGTTAAAGTATGAACACAAGAAAGGCATTCTCAACCTTTTTAACCAAGATTTTGAATTTCCATTCTTTGAATAATGATTCCTCAAGATGGAATATTTTCATCTTTTCACGGTGGAATTTTCAGTTCCTCTACCACCTATCAATAATTAAGACTTTATAAATGAGCAACCCAGATCAAACATAATGCATTACTGGCAATATTTCAAATAGCAAACTAAATTCTGTCAGAAATATCCAAAGGTGAAATTCTAAAATTTCTTTCATCTACTAATACAGAAAGGCCAGGAAAAAGTTCTCTTAAACGAACAAAGTATTCAACATAAGATTTTCTTTTAGATACAAAAAATGCAACATTGCAAGCATCTGTTAGAATACACAACGAAATATTTATTGGCGATGAAATCGAACGTTTCAATTGGAAAAAAATGAGATCATATGTGTGCACGTATATGCACACATATGATCTCATGCAACCTAGTGATACGATATTAGGTGCATAAGATGCTTCTTTGAACACATACACATATATACATACGTTGATCACGAACAAATTGCCCCCGGCTATTGCAGTATATGCACAACTAGCAATGGTGTGCACAGTCAGTCATTAGGAATTTTGTACATTTCTTCTGTTGATGACATTCGATAGAATGCCAATTGAATGACACAATGTCAATTCTCACGAAACATTCGTTTGAGCATTCAAATTAACAACATCATCGATTTGATTTACTGATTTTTTCATTGGTTCACGACTATTTATTAAGGATATCGTCTTTGACCCAAAATAGAAAGTGTAACTGCAAGAATTGATAAGTTTCGATGAGCATTATCTAATCAAGACTTTCGGATGGACGAGAGAAACACAACCTCAATTTCTTATCATTCCTCGCATTGAGTTTCATGATGGTCATAGGACGAAATGCGATGAGGCCAAACGACAGACGACCACTGTTACGCCAACTCAATACCCGATCACCGTACTTCCTCGAAAATTAAACACCGTATCTTGCATTAAATATTGCTCCTAAAGATATACTAAGGTATATTTCGAAGAAATTTTAAACTGTAAAACTATAGGGAAGCATTTTGAAAGTTCCACATACAGATTCGGCAAAAACTGCTATATTAATGACAATTGGTGATTCTCAGCATGTACTTACATTGTCATTGTTTCATCTATAACACACTAAATCGACTGCATACCGCATTGACACACCAACTACATATGTATAAGCAGCTCACGATCAACAGTTGTCATACTCTTAGGCTCCATGTTTCCGTTATGATAGACTACTATTTCCCTCCGCCAACAATATACGTGAACGCAGTCCTCCTCTCCCCTCTCCCACCCTTCTCTGGAAATCTAGTACTTCTTTGCAATAAATCAGAAAAAAACCGATCTGTTGATCAAAGAATTCGTCGGTTGTATGGAAAAGGATTGATTTCTAGTTTTCAAACAAGCACTTTTTTGAGTAGCTATGGAAGAATTATCAAGAAAAAAATCAATGAACACTGATTTATCGATCTCATTGGTTTCCTCTCAACATTCTCGAATTCTTCCGAGGAAAATTTTCATTCTATGAGGGTAACTGGTCATAACTAAGGATTAATCCGATGTTCCACCATGAAGACTTGGAGGTGTAGATGCAAAAGGAAATTCGTATCTCTCCATGAGAACTCGTTGATCTGCATTATTGTCCTTCAAAGTATCGATGGCATCCGGCCGGGTTCCGACCAATATGAAATTCCGCTCAGATGCCCTCACTACTTCCAAATAATGCAAAGCAACAAACAAATGCAATTATTGTTTGTGCATCTATAAGATGTGTATCAATTGAAACGAGTAAGTCTGGTCAGTAAGCAAACAAGAGTCTCATTCGCAAGAGAGAGTTTGCTTTCCTCATATCAATGTTGAAATCGAACTGCATACCAACGTTGAAACTAGAGCATGTTTTTAGCCAATAACATGAATTTTTGTTTAAAGTGGAAATAGCTGTAGGGAATGTTTTTTGTTTGGAAACACAGGTACGAGGACTAACAACTAGTTGATAGCTATCATATCTCGTTGAAAGCAGTCACGGAAGGCCAGATTAAATGTATTTTGGCCGCATTAAATGGCCAAGTAACCTGACTGAGTTCTTCGTCGACAAATAGGTATTTCATCTGAGTCCGACGAAAACAAGGTGTTAAGAAGTGATGCAACATCTTGATTATGATAATACAGCGATTCATTAAGATCGCACTGAAGGAGATTTGAATAAGTGACTGAGATGAGATTAAGTGGAAATATTGGATATGTTCTTATGTGATTGGATTTCATTGTAAATATTTATAAACACTCTGATTTTAGTAATATTCAGTATTAAACTTTGCACTTTTCTCGCATTGCATTTCTGTCTCATATCATCATAGCAAATTCGTTCAGTATTGCTCGGGTGTCACCTGTACATCTCATCTCATCTCATCGTCACACTTTTCTGTGGTAAGAGAAACAAGTAGACAGCCACGGATTTCAACTACTTTCCTTGAGTTGTGTCCTCCAGTTCCTAAGAGAATCACTGCTCTGAGCCATAGTCTCAAGTGGAGCTTATCCTGGGATAGTTATATCACGATAATATCTATTCATGCATTAAACTGATCATCTGATTCATGTTTTCACAAATAAATTGTTTATGTCTAATGAAGTTAACTTTGCTTCATTTTCAATAATATTTGTATTAATACTCACCGAAAAGCGCAAAACTCACGTCATAAGAAAATCAAGGTGGCCTTCCTGATTTCTGTGAAGCATATTCATAGTAATAAACAATAATAGTTTACAGAAGTGAATAACAAGTGAAAATGGATCAAGTAAGTTGATGAAGTTTATGCGCTGTTTTTAAAAGAAAAATCAATCCTCAAAGAAGAAGTACTTTTCCTTTTCAATACGTTCCATGGCAGGCTCAGATAAATCAATCGTCTCACTCCCATTTGAAAACAAACTGAAAAACTTCCACGTATTTCCTTTTAATTTTTGTCTCTTCGAAACAATTGTTTTATCAATTTCTCAACTCCCATACGGCATTTCTAGCTGGTCTATTTCTGCTACCTGGTGAATGTGCTATTCTCAACCTAAAAAATTACCAAATTCAGTTTCTATTAATGATTTGGCGTGAATTTTACGAGTGATGTTAACCACATAATATCCTTCCGCTTTTCTGTTGTAATAACAACAATAAAAACAAGGGTAACGACAGTGTAAATATCACTGTTATCTGGATATCAAAGAGGAGAGTAGCAATGATAATCAAAATTATAATAACAATCATAATAATACTCTTTTCTCAAAATGTGCACATAATCGTCACATGAACAGCAGCTGTACACCCTGCATAATGGCTGCATAATAACAATCGCTCGTTCGCCCATCCATCTTTGCCGACTCGTTTGATTCCGCCCTTCATCGTCGAAGACACTCGAATCGTATGAAGTGCCCCAAAGTAGCATCAATTCGGAAAATCCATCAGTTTATTGGCTTTTAGAGTTATTGCGCATCAGTCAAGGTTTCAAAATTTCAAAATTTGGTTAAATGGTTGATTGCAGCTAGCCTATTATGTACAATTCAATCGTTTCATTCATGAAACAAGTTTTTAAAATATGTTAACTTAAATATCTATGAACAAAATTGCCACAATTCTTTCATTCAAAAGTGATTCGCTCAATAATAAAAATTCTTGCTCCATCGATCACAGACGTAGTAAATAATAATAATGATAGTAATAATAATAATGATAATAATAATAATAATTATTATTATTATTATTATTATTATTATTATCATTATCATTATTATTATTACTATCATTATTATTACTTACCAAAATGCGCATCGCAACGCATACTCATTTGTTCATCCGCGAGATGTAGTAAATTTAATCAAATGAAAAATTTTCGTTCGTTGTTAGCGCTCCGACAGCATATCGACAACAGTGCCCTCATTTTGCCTCATTCATCAGATGAACGCAATTCAATGATTCAAAGTTAAAGTACGTGTAAACGAAGTTAACTCCAGTTTTTTGAGTTATTATTCCGGTTGATCTCGTCGAATCTCTATTTTGCAACAATGTTCTAACTTAGTGGTAGAAAAATCCTCCCCCGGAGGGCCTTTGAGAGTATTAGGAAGAATTGAGGAGGTTATCCGATCATTATTGATCGATCTTTTGAGATTGTTTCCCCTGCAAATGTTTAACAATATTTTTTCAAATGTGTGTTTGGTCGGAGCGAAGTGATTCAATCTAGTACCGTCGACGAATTCTTGACGAGAATGTTCATGATCATTAGATTAGTTTCTTTATTTTCATGTCAAAATGTGATAGGTTGACAGAGGAGACGAGACACTGCGATTTCGTAAATTATTGCAGCAGGAAATGACGATGTGTCACAGCACTAAAGGGAGGCACATAATTTGTAAAGTTAAAATGATGAATGTCGGTGGATATACAACTGAGAATTCAATATAGGATTTATTATCAAGTACAGTGGAAGCGTGAATATGATTCAACGATACAATGATTCTGACAATATATTCTTTCAACAATACAATATAGTCGGCAGCAATTGTTAAAGGACCTACTTAGGCCCACACAACAATTATTTTCTTCACAGAATATTCTTGATTAATACAATTAATACGAATTTTGGAATACTGCTTCTGACGGCTTCAATATGATCTGATACACTGATAGGACATTGGACTTGAGACTTGAATTACTGGCTGACACACTGACGGAATGAATTGACTAATTGACTGATTAACCGACCGACCGACCACGTTCCTTCGCGCTCTGCCTTTAAGTACCCATTCTTGACTTCCGACCTATAATAGATTTTCTCACAATATTTTGTTGCTGCTTAGGATTTGTCTGTGGGAATCTTTTGCCATTGAGATTTGACTTGAAGATATCAATCGTTCTGTTTGGGTTATATCTGAAATTCTTCAAATTTATATTTTATGTTTTGAGAATGATATTCGATGTTGTCACATTTTTGAGTTATATCTGAAATTCCTTAGATTTCATATTTTATATTTTGAGAATATTAATCGACTTGGTTACACCTCCCACCCTGCGGCAAGACCGTCTCTGGTCGAAAGATATAAAGTGGCTTACCGGCAGTTCCAGGAGAACTTACGAGAATTCAGTATTGATGCCATTTCCGATTAATATATATGGTGTCGGGAGGCAGGAAAGGTTGGCCATGTACATCCACCAACAGATTACGATGGTTGCGGTGAACCTCGTCGAAAATGGCACTAACGTAGTGTCGGTTCACTATGGGCGTTTCTTGGGTGGCTAGACGCAAATATGTCTGCCAGATGTTATATTTCAGTAACATGGGGAAATCCGCCACAATGAAAAGTCCATGACGTGCACGGGACAACGCCACGGTAATGCGCTGAGGATCAGCAAAGAATTTAACTTGATCATCGGTGGCACGATAGTCATATGAACGAGTCGTGACAAGAATAATTACATCATTTTCTTTACCTTGGAAGCTGTCGATGGTGTGACAGTCAATAGATGTGCCTTCCAGTTGAGAACGGATGTAATCACGACTCGCAAGGTAGAAACATATGATAGTGATTTGATGGGGAGCAATAGTGAAGGCCAGACGCTGGGCAATGTGAATTGCTGCTTCTTCTTGATCACGGTTGTATCGTGATCTCCAGGTATTGATTACATCAGAACTAGAGATGTGAATAAGGGCGAGAGGAATGGATGGGATGGGTAAGGGAAAATCAGAAGAAATAAGTAATGAACGGTCATCAGCGGAAATACCCGGTCTGAGTTGACCATTATATACTGTTTCGGATAGACAGAATGTGAGGAAAGGGTGGGAACGGTACGAAATATTAAGGGACAACATAGGGATTACATTCCGGCGGGCAACACTAGCGATGGCGCTATCGCACCCATATTTAAGAAGGTCATCAGGTATATTCGCCTTATAGGCGGGAAGTTGATGAAGGTCGCCAGTGAGAAATACTTGTCGTAAATTGGGCATGGCAGAAACAAGTGTTAACAATTGTACTTCCGGAACAAGGCCAGCTTCATCAATTATGCATCTTTCGATGTGTTCTTCAAGCGACGAAAGGAATTGCTCTAACATCGCAATTGTACCACAAATTAACCGTACCTGTTTGGTCTGTAGGACAAGATCAAGGGCTTTGCGTTCGTGACATCCCTTTCCGTCGTGAGCCATGCGATTATTGACATAGTCACGGGCAAATTGTAATTGATCCTCGCGAAAATATTGCAGGTCGACCAGTCTACTCATGAGCTCCGGCATACGGTAAGGAGCCCATAAATAGTTATCTGAACAAGTTAGACGTTCATTAGTTAGTGACTGCAAATATAAGAATTCAGTATGCGGTAATTGTGGAATCAGCTTGAGAATTGCCTGCGCGATATTACTAACGGCCATATTGGTCGTGGCAGCTAAAAATGTGATGGCGGAAGGCTTCGTTAGCATGTGTTCTTGAATAAATGCCGAGATAACAAAAGTTTTGCCAGTACCTGCTGGCGCCTGTTGGAAAAGAATAGGGCAATCACCCCTCAAGTGTTGAATTACTGAGCACTGCTCATCAGTTAATGTTACGTTCACTAACGGACATGTACTGGGAGTATAGAATACTGGTCTAGGTATTCCGAGCAGTAAGCGGAGTACGTAGGAACACCGGGGAGTTGTATCTGATTGTAACATGGTCGAGATGTATCGATATCGCAAATAATCAATGCGACTCTCGAGGCCTGTCCTTGTGGAGTCTGGTTCAATGACCAGCTCATCACCGGTTTCCGCAGCTAATCGACGTAGTTTCTCAGCATCAACGTCACGAAGGACAATGTTTGCCTTCATGTTCATATCAGAATCCAGTTGAATGTCTTGAATGACTGCTGATACGGGCGGCTTCGATTTATCGTGTTGCCTGAAAATGGAGGGAATGACGTGCATCCTCACGTCAGGTTCCCAAAACCTGACCCTTAGAGACATAATTCTTGTGTCATTGATGGCTGGTATTGATGCTGCAAGAATATTATCACGTAAGGTATAAGAGGTGCCAAAATAGGCACTATTGGACATCGCATGTATCATTCTGTTACGAATAAATATGGCAGTAGCCAATAAAATATCTTCGTAGTTACGACAGATTCGAATAAGTTGCTCTTGATCATCAGGGCTGATGCGAGAGAAAGGATCTTGTTGCAATGCTGGGTGATTAGGATCAGCCGGATTGATACAGATTAATACCGTGTCGGCGAATGCTCGTGTGACAAAATGATTAGTAGAGTCAAAAGGGTATCCTGGTGGAAGTACATAATTGATACCAATTTGAGCTAATTGTGGGGCATGAACGTAATGTGCAAGTACAACATCTCCTTCCAATGGGCGAGAAGTAAAGGAGTCAGCAAGATAATAAGGAACAGTTCGAGTTTTCTCAGAATGACGTCCAACGTACTGCAGCGTTATTCGGGGTTGACTCTGACGTTTACGTCTGTCACCAGCTTTGATGTTGGCATGTTGAGTGAGAGAGAGAATAGACATAATAGAAGGTTGTGGCTCAAATGGTGCGGCAAACTGCGCAGCGGCATTTGCACGAATACGGTCAGTATTCAAATTTTGAGAAATGATTTGAGGGTGATATGTTTGAAGAGGTGCCTGACGATGGTGAATAATTAACGGGGCGTACACCAATACTTCGAATATGGAAAATGGGTAGACGTTGAATCTGTTGAAACCTGTGCCACAATTGTGGCCATCATAATAGAATTGAGTATAATCCGTGAACTGTAGTAAGGCAGGGGCGTGATCCAGAATGTGACGAGATTGTGACGGTTCAATAACTAAGACAACTTGATTACTAAGGTATTGCGACACTATATAAGTGACGGGCTCAGGTAGAAATACATCATCACCGAGAGAAATAACAGACGATGAATCAGAATCAGAAAGCAGTGTGATGGGGTGACCTGGTGGATTGTACGCCTGGATGGCTGGATGAAGTGAAGGCTGGGTGATGGATGGGATGGCAGAAGGGAGCGCCTCAGTCGAAGTAGAAGGCTGAGGAGATAGAGGTACAGTTTCAGGTGCGTCCATAGGGACAATGGGAGATAGTTGTGAGGTAGATGGTGCGGCAGGAGGTAGGTCCTGAGTCGAAGTAGAAGGTTGAGGAGATATAGACACTGGTTCAGATGCGTCCGTAGGGACAATGTGAGATAGTTGGGGGATTTCTACAGAGAAGGGTTGAGACGATGCAGTTATGTGAAGAGAAGCCAAACGTTCAGTAAGTGACAATTGTTGCACTGTAGAAGGTGGTGGAGACACTGGTTCAGGTGTCGTAGTTGCGGGAAGTGAACGACGTGGCAGAGGAAGAGTAATAGTAGGAAGCACATTAGTTAATGTCTGAAGTTGGCGCGAAAAGAAATTGAAGGCTCCACGTGGAACCCAAAATGTATCTTCAGTAGATTGCACCTGAGATTCATCATGATGACTGTCATGAGAAGAAGTCTTAGATTGTGATAAACGTTGCCACATCCTGCAACAATGTTAGTATTACATCGGCAAGACGGCTTTAGTACGTGAACGTAAATTATAGCGTGACGTAGCGGATGACGACGCTTCAGATGGAATGTGAGATGGAAGATGTAAGTCATACTGGTAACCCGGTATATTATGCAGAGCTTGCGCCTGACTATCTGTCAATTGCTGCTGCTCATCTTCAGGAATCGTGGGCAGAGTGCAAGCAGGGCCTTCAATGATATTGAACTTCTTAATTTGGTTCAAATGCACCTTAAAAGGCGTGGCTCTGGGCACTGCACAGCTGACTATAATTGCATTAGGAACATTGATGTCAATGACTCTATAAACACCTGTCCATGGAAGATGAAATTTCTTAGTTGCTCCAGGCTTAATAGTATCACGGCGAAGCAAGACACGATCACCTACACAAATTTTGGAATTAGAAGCTGTTCGATCATATGTTGCTTTCATCTTTTGTTGAGCGCGTATGCTATATTCATATGCTAGTGTCCAAGCTTGACGTAATGAGTGGATCATGTGGGCTTTGAATTCACCCACATCTACATCAACAATGGAGTCCCTAGCGTTGGGTAAGATAACACTTTCAATTGAAAAGCAAGGGTCACGCCCAAACATGAGGAAATAAGGGCTCTCACCAGTCATATCATTGATGGCGGTATTGTAACAAAAGGACATAAAAGGTAAGAATTCATCAAAGTCTGTGATGTCATTAGAGACGTATTTTGCCAGCATATTTTGAAATGTCCTGAATGAACGCTCAACGGCACCGTTACCGGCAGAGTGATATGGGGTTGAATAGCGTTTATTAATGTATAAAAGATTACAGAATTCCTGAAAGAAGTCGGATGAGAAAGATGTGGCATTGTCAGTTACAAGTTGGTTAGGTGTTCCATAGATAAGAACGCAATGATTTAAGATAGCTTTTGCTAAAGTTGTTGATCGAGCATCTGCTACAGGGATGCTGATGACATATTTGCTAAAAAGACAAATAATATTCATAATGTATTTGTTGTTATTCGCGGTAGTTCTGAAAGGGCCACAAAGATCCAATCGTACTTTATTCATGATTGCCATACTGGATACAGGATTGAGAGGTACACGTGGATAAGGTCTGGGATCATGACGCATTTGGCAAGTGACACAAGCGCGAGTCCACTGATATACATCTCTATATTTTGTGTCCCAATAGTAATTTTTCATTTTATGTAAGACTTTCTTA